>JAHPZR010055920.1:0-5000 GCA_019787425.1 Platygyra sinensis | reverse complement strand
ATGACATCGTGACACCACGTGGCGAGTTATCTTTTCCCATTTCCGTGTTGCAAGATTGTGAAACAGTAAAATCCTGTTGTTTGCGCTGTTGATGGAAAATAAACCCGCCAGGAAAAATACTATTTAGCTGGTACCCGTCTCAAGTGGCCGAAAAAAGACTTTCTTAAAAAAACCTAAGGAAAGACCTTTGAAAATTCTTACAGCATTCTTTTATCACTACTGGTTCTTTAGGAAATAGTTCTGCTTTCTTTAAAAATCCAATATCAACATGTGGTCTCTTTTGCAGCACGTCACGCAACCCAAAGAGTTCTTTCTCGATACTCGTTTTTTTTGCGCCAACATTTAGCGATAATCTTTTCAAGTGCTGATACGCATCAACAATACTTAACGGTTTCAGAATCAGAAAATTCGTTTGTGACAGAGCACAGCGCGGTACTACATAGGTCAGCAACTAGTGTACGGTATATATTTCTTTGCCGTACGATTCAGAGAAATAGAGGCCATCAGCACGGAAACTTAAGTCCAAGTTAAGTTTTATTTAGGGTCTCAGGGTCGGACAATAAATTTCGTTTCGTTAAATTTTGTCATAATGTTTATTCGCGGGGTCTAATTTTTGTTTTTTGTTAAAAAAAAAATTGGCGTAAAATCGCCAATAACTAGTCCCGTAGCCTCTTCCAGGCGTTCAGTTAATTAGGGTGCAGCGCAGAAAACAGCGCACGAAAAAATAAAAAAAAGCGCGGCGAGAGGAAGCGCTTTTTTATTTTTTCGCGCGCTGTTTTTGCGCTGCGCCCTGACTAACTGAACGCCTGGAAGAGGCTACTAGTCCCGGGAAAATAAGCAACAAAAAGATATGCATAATATTAACAAGGCGCTATCTTACCATTGCTGCTGGTTCGACCATGGGAGCTTTCTTGTTTTTCGAGCCTCCCTTTTTGGTTGTTGTATTACTATCATTTTTCCCTTCGGTAGATTTCACCAATTCTGCATGTCGCCTAGTCACAGTCTTTCCCACATGTAGGTTCTTAATATTTATGTCTCCTTTTATCACCTCGTCGTTATTCTCGGGTTGTTCCATGGCACTGCAGAAAAAAAAATAGCGACGTTGAATTTTTTTGGCCGGCCAAATGATCAGTGCGCTGGATTCGGTGCAGTCTGGGTTCTAGTGCAGGCCTGGATAATTGTGTCGCGTTCTTGGGAAAGAAACTTTGGATCAATATCAGTATCTGGGCAACTGCACACCTACCCCTCTCCTAACCCAACAGTAATACCAACTTATTAACTTATTATAACATTTTGGGTTAGGGGAGGGGTAGGTGCGCAGTTGCGCAGTTGCCCAGATACTGATATTGATCCGAGACTTTATTCGTATAGTACCTCTCTCCACCCGGGACAAAAACAAAAGAATATCGGTAAACTGTTAGAGGAGAGTTTACAAAATGCTTAGGGAGGAGGAGAAAGGGTTGGGGGGGGGGAGGAGAAAGGGTTGGGGGGGGGAGGAGAAAGGGTTGGGGGGGGAGGAGGAGAAAGGGTTGCGGGGGGGAGGAGAAAGGGTTTGGGGGAGGAGGAGAAAGGGTTGGGGGGGGGAGGAGGAGAAAGGGTTGGGGGGGGAAGGAGGAGAAAGGGTTGGGGGGGGGGGGGAAGGGGGCTACCAGTGCTGGCCTCACCCATACAGGGGAGAGTAGCAATACTACCAGTCTTAAGAAGTTCAGTTACGGTATTTTGAGTCATTTTGGCCAAGTACAAAATTACCTTTAAATTGAAGGAAACCTGAAAATAAACGTTTACTAAGATAGAAAAACACCAAAGAGATAATAATAAACTGCAAAGGAACAAGGATGGTTTAGGATGGAGAAGATTGACACGGATTACAAACAACGAACTTTAAAAATTTAGGCTAAACTTTCCAAGATGCGCGAACCATGCCGTAATTCCTTTATTTCTAAAGGCAGGCGACGACAACTCTCAAAACCAACACAGACAACTGTTTTGCAGTATGGAAGAACAGATATTTTAAGAATGTAGTTTAAGTACGTTGTACCTGGTTTTGGCCCGGTGTAACTTGAGGATCACTTCTCTGAGAAAGAGTAACTTGTCTTCGTCCTCCTCGGTGATGCCTTGCGAGTGTAGTTTGCGGAAGACTGGTACTAGGGACTCGACCGTCTCGGGGTAATTTGGTCTCTGACCTGCACGGCAGAGATTCCGAACCAACTGCCTGTCCTGCAAACTACGAGAAGCAAACAAACGACAAATAAAACAAATCAGTTTTATCGCGGCGGAAATCAATAAATTGGCAGAGAATTCAGGAACCTACATGTAAGACAGACATGTGTTTCAATAGCGAAGGATGCAAGAAGTTCTCTGAACAAGCAAAATAAAATAACCTCAAATGACAACCACATGTTACATTATAACAGTTACTTGGTCTGGGGCCGTTAACAAATGCTATTATACAGTGCTGCTCAAACGTCTCTCGAGACGAGAATTCTCGCGATACCAGACTGTCTCTCTCATCTCTCAAAAACCATGAGTTGTGTCTTGCGAGAACCAGTGAAGCGTATGTCTTCTGTAGGTTTGTTGGAATAAGAATTCAAGGCTGAAATTTATCTTTGTCGTATATTTAGCTAGAGCTTAGTAATGGTTGCAACTGTTGCGAGATACACTCGATGTTAAGTTATTATTTTATCATAGCCAGCAATCAGTATAATAAGATTAAAATATGCTGCGAATAGTTGCCAACAATTATATCCACATAGTTTTCGTTGAATTCAACTCCAAAAATACTCTGTGCTTATTCTAAATAAAATATCAACAAATTAATTACTGGGCAATACCTGTCAAACAGACTGGCAACATGTGGTGACCTGATAATGAAATCGTACACTCCTCTGTTGATGGGTTCCTTCAGCAGGCTCACCAAAATCACCTAATAACAAACACAGCATATTCATTAGGGGAGCATAGGGGAGCAAACACAGCATATTTTATTAGGGGAGCAGGGATGGCGGAGTGGTGAGAGCACTCGCCTCCCATCAATGTGGCCCGGGATTGATCCCCGGATCCGGCGTCATATGTGGGTTTAGTTTGTTGTTGGTTCTCTTCTCTGCTCCGAGAGGTTTTTCTCCGGGTACTCCGGTTTTCCCCTCTCCTCAAAAACCAACATTTCCAAATTTTAGTTCGATCCTGGAATTCACGGACATTTCTGACCGAATTGTTGTGATCTCCTTGGTGCTCCGTGGGTAAACAAATTACTCTTACATATTTCAGTTATTTCACTTTGAAATGAGAAAATTTTACCTTCAAAAAACCCCCCCAGCAAGATACGGATTCCTTCTCTTTTTCTGCTCGGTGAAAGACTAGAGAAGGGAATTTCTGCGTCAAGGGGTACTTTCCAATTTCTCGAAAAAAATATCACACAACTGAAGAGGTTGTACCACATAACATTTATACCAAAATTTCAGTCTCCCAAGGCAAATAAGCAAGTTTTTAAGTCACCTTGAAAACCGTCTGAAAAAAATCGAATCGATCCAAATAAATGTGATATTTGTACATTGGATATCATGGTTGACTTCCACTGAAAAATCCCGCGTAAAGGTCCAAAAATTGCCTTATTCGTTCTTACGTTGACAACCTCTCAAAAACCTCAAAGTTAACATTTGTACCTCCTGGTCGACTTGTACGACCGGCTGCTTAAGAAATGGCCGCAGGAGAGGCAGCAGATTGCAGTGAACATCAGCTATGTTGAGAGTGCGCGCTACTGCAGCCACAAAGCCCACAGCTCCGTAACGAATCCACATGTTCTGTAGAAAAAACAAACAATGTGTACTTAATATGTTTAATCAAATATTTGGTATAGTTACTGCAGATCTCAGTGTTTAGGGCGATATGTTCCGAGGGAGTAGTACAGCTGTAGTTGGATATTTGTTTATTTAGTGCAGCGCCTATGTGTATGCAGAAATATTGGTTTAGGACTTAGCTACTTGTCTCAGAATTAAGGGTTTTCGCGCTTCCTTTGATTCTTGAGGAATGCTTACAACAGCGAAAACACGTTTTTGCATCTCATACATTTAAAATCCTTTCTAATCAACCCTTCTAGTTGTTAAGTCAAACCTTGCTTTATGAACTTTTTCTTAACACGGTTTTTGGTCCCAAGTTTGTACATTTGCTCTTGAATCAACCCACTTAACACTTAACACGATTCCACAGCGTGTACAAAACGCTTAAATTGTATCTTATTAATTTATTTCTTAATCAAACTTTAAATCAACCTTTTAGTTGCTAGGTCAATCTCTGCTTTATGAACTGTTTCTTAACACGACTTTTGGTTCCAAGTTCCTGCTCTTCCTCCTGCTCTTGAATAAAATTCAAACCACTTTACATGGATACCACAAAAACACAGGAACTTACAGCAGTCCTTAACAAGGCTAACAACAGGATTACAGGTATATAGTAATTAAATAAACAAAGGCATATTGCGCTGACTCACAGGTATGACAGAGGAATGGAACAATCTCAGACACCAGCTCTTGTAGTGTTGGTTTTTGGAGCAGTCCCAGTTCTGCTAAGCAAGTCAGGGCATTCAGAGCTTTGCACACAACAAACTCTTCAGTGTCACTCAAGACCCTGCAACGAATAAAACAAGACTAACCATCAGCTGGAGAAAAAAAAAAACCAACAAAATGACAACTACACAAGTCAAAATTATTACAATACTTTGACTCCAAGTGATGTAACCTCAGAAATCCTCATCATGGCACTTATGTCCAGAGATGCAGGCCAATGAGATTCAATACTCCTTATGAATAAGCATCACAAAGTGTCATTTCCATATTACTTCATATTTGACAGAATTGTGTATGATTGGTGACTTTTTAAGAAAGAGGACACTTTGTGATGCTTACATAAAGAGCTTGCATCTCATTAACCTGCATTTTTGACATATCGGAATCAGTGGGGGAGAATGCAACACAACTGAATGGTCTTGAGCGTGCGAGATTCAAATG
>JAHPZR010055919.1:227500-252001 GCA_019787425.1 Platygyra sinensis | reverse complement strand
TTTGATGTTTTTCTATCTTTACAAAGTGTTATTTTTAGGTTTCCTTCAATTTAACGGTTATTTTTTTCGATGTTCAAAATAACTCAAGATGCCGTGACTGAGCCCCTTTAAGTTTGAAATTCACCTTCAGTCTACGGACCGCCGGCTGTTTTGGCAGATCAGTTCGAGATTCCCTTTCCGGATTTCGATTGTCCAATTACGATTGATAAGCTTCAAGTCAGGAGATATCAGCTGACACACATAACATCTCCTGACCGGAAAATCGTATGACTGAACTAAATTAAGAAGTCACGGTAATGCGTGCTGATAAAAGGTTGGTAGTTTCGCAGATAGCCACACTCTGTCGTATGTGAATCCATCGGAAGCGTAGTGTTGACCTTTTTGAAACTTTACTTCAAGCAAAGATGAAATCCCTTCTTTTGCTGTTGCTCGTAACTTTCGCCAAGGCTTCTCCTACCTTCGAAAGAAAGCTGGTGAGTTCAAACAAGTATTTAATTAAGGACGTTCGCGTCCAAAACTCCCACGTACAGATTTTTTTAAAACTTTGACTGCAGGTAGAAGATGACAAGATTAGATTGAAAACGTAAAAAAATTGGGGTCACCGAACTCGTTTTGAAGATAAAGCGTAGCACAGACCATAGCATTTCTAGGACTTCCAGTCACTCGAGGAAATTCTGGACGGATTCATTACTATCGGCATATAAATAAATATAATTAAGTTGAAGAATCATATCTAAGTTATGTACATGTGTATAACACCGCATATATAGACCTATTTGATAGATCTTTGCTACATACGTCATTAAATCAATTAGCCTTTAAAAATGCAACTTCTAACTTAGAAGTCACGCACACCTGTATCCATGTACCAATTCGACCCTATTTGAATAAAATATGAGAAATAATTAAAACTTCCCAGGCACAGTTTTTTGGGGTTTTTTTAGTATAATGGAAAAAATGAAGTGATCTGCCGAAAAAAAGTGGGGGTCACCGAGCATTTAGCTAAAATATTCGCACACCAAGTTAATGCAAAGGTCATCAGCTCTATATTTTGTTGAGTTTCGATTCGGTGCGCGCGCTTGAAATACATGACGTGGCACGCGCGTGCCTAATGAATAGCGTTTGCACTAGAGATGCGCAGTAGCAATGGGCGCGAACGTCCTTAAACACGTTTCTGACTTTGAAAGCGCGTCCCTCGCTTTTTGCAGCCAAACTTTGCTAGTTCTGATACTGCTGAATATCTTAGGGACAGAAGTAATGTCAGTAATCGGGACTGTACATCCTAGGGCCGTCCTTACACGCATACATTTATATCCCCAATGACCCCTCAATGACCACAGGGAACAGAGGAGTCCCATTTGACCGTATTTCCGGTTAAATTCACCGCGTGCAATTGTGGCGCGAATCGACCTGTCAGTGTTGATTCGAATCACTGTAAGTTATCAAACTATAAACCTGCGATCGCGTGACGGCCTATACACGTAATTTTAGATCCTGTTTCGGTTTTCACCATTATCGTGTCATTTCTTAATTTCAGTCTCTTAACAGCACAAACTCTACCCGATCTTGTTTGGACTACCTTAAGCGGGGCTTCCTTCAAAACGGCTTTTACCTGCTTTACGACGATGACGGCCAGCTTTACACGGTGTTTTGTGACCTCTCAAGCGAGCCGGGCTCAGCTTGGACTCTAGTCATTTCCTGGATGACTGCAAACTACAAGGATTTGCTTTATTTTAAGTACAAGGCATTTAATCAAGATTCACCCATCAATGAGAACAATCCAAACTTTTATATATACCGGCAGACTTTGGATCGAATGATCAGCATCGGGAACGCCTCCACCCACTGGCGAGCAACCTGCAGCTTCGAACGAATAGCACTCGATTACAGGGATTACATCAGGGGAAAATTCAGTGAATTTGATATCATGCGGAACTATGAAAGTGGACCGAGTTGCCAGCCTGTGGAGTATGTAAACATCCGTGGAAATGTTGCTGGAAGTGACAATACAGCTGGATTTTGGCAGATTCCTGACACGTACTTTCTACACATCGACAGCTCTGTTAGTGACTGTGATTTTCTTCCCTTAGCAGACCCAGTGGTTGACTACTTCGGTTACTATGGAGATGGACTGAGTTCTGAATTCCGTTGTTCTCGATCTGAATATGATACAACACAGTGGTGGTTTGGTGGATACTTAGAATAACACTAAAGTTCAGTTGCGCAGTGACTGTTTTCCCGGTCACAGTACCTCTTGCATGATTAAGTAAAAGCTCAATAAAGACTGTCAGTGTATGACAAGATAGACTTCTTTTTTCGCTTAGTCCGTCTTGCGTGACGCGAAAGAAAACCGCAGGGGAAAAAATGACCTCGTGAAATCCTGTGTGGAGTTATTTTGATCTCTCAGCTAGGTTTACGCTCGACGGACTGAGCGAAAGAGGAACTACTCGCTATCAAAAGTAGCTAGTAACTCAGTGACAAATAATTGCTATAATATAGTTTTTGTAGATCTCTTAGAATAGACCTGTTATTGTAAAGGCGTGCTAATTAAATTGAAACAGAAACTCCTAAAACTGCGCACCAATTCCAATGGCCTCGCAAAAGTTATAATGTTTTTAGCCGCCTTGCAGATTTTGCTAGAAAAAGAGGAGGTTTTTTTAATTTTTGTTAATCAGCACAACTAACATAGTTTGAACATTTTACTCTTTAGGGGCTTAAAATTAGCCTAGCAACTTTACTTAACAACCATTTATTGATAAATCATGTATGATTAGTTCTATACTTATAACTGATGTCCCTGACCCGACTTCAAAAGATACTTCTGAAACATACAGTGATAAATCGTAGCAGAAACCATAATCGGGGACAGAGACCGCATGTCTTGGGATCCGCGCACACCTATGATATGGGCGGATAATTTTCAGTGCTATTTTAGAACAACTAGACGCATATTTGCGTTCACTCGGGCTTTGAGTTGGAGAGAAACATTGTTTTTGTTCAACGTACTTCGGTAAGGCTTTTCTGTAATTATGGGTTTATCTTGTAACTGTTTTTGTCTCGGTACGCTGGAGATGCAGGGTTATTAGTTATGTATACAGTATGCGAAAAACATATTTGTTATGCAGTGTGAAGGAGTTTTTTTTCCGGGTTGGGTAAATCGCAAGCAAAATGGAGTGTTTATCGTAAGCAAACCTTAGCGCGGGGTGACCGGAAATGGGGTCACAGAGTCTACTCAGAGTCTACTTGGGAAGTACTACCGGAGTGTTAAGTTACACGCCACTGATTAAATATTCATTTCGGAACAAACATCGGCAAAACGAATGAGCTCCACGCTTTCAAAAAGAATTCACACGAACAATATTTGATCAATAGCCGAGGTTAAACTTCGTTTTCCTAAATATATTTTTAGCATTTACATAACAGTTCAATGATGATGATGACATGACATGGGTATACACGAAAGAATACCGTGACGTGCATAGACTAGCCTCCTACGCAGACGTTCTTTGGCTTGTCACGCGTTCCTCCCCACGAACGTCTGCTCAACAGACCGGTCACATCCGTTCGTTGACGGTTAGCCAATCATAGCTTCTCTGCCAATCTGGGCCAAGCTGGACTTTGACCGACTTTGACCCAACGCTTCAACACGAGAAATTTGTGCCGCAAAATGTTTAAAATTTTCACTTACATACGAGTTCCACCAGCAACTGCAGACGTACATATTATTTTAGAAGTACCGGCAACTGATAAGATCCACATTGAGGACCGGTACGGTCTTGCCAGAGCTAAGTCAAACAATGGGATATCCAACACGCAAAACAGTGAACTGATTCGCACGTAAACAACTACATTTTAATTATGTGGTGCCAGAAGGGACAAAAGGAGCAATAAACCTTTTCATCGAACTCGAGAAACACAAGCTCAACCAAATTGATGGAAGAAACATAAAAACCTCACTACAGAAAGGTGTAGCTTTCTCGAAGTAAAGCACGGCGTCTCCGAAGAAAAACCGGACGTAGGTAAATACGATTTGCGTGATAAGAAGCAACATACGCTCTACTTACAAATAGTTCTAGTGAAACAACCGGGCCCAGCGCCACAATATTAAATGCAGGTAAGCAACATTTCACGGAAAAATTCTTATTTTCCATATTTTGCCCCTCGAAAGCAAATATCGTGCAACATAAATGAGCCTAAACAATGCATAAGCACATGGCAAACAGCCTGACAAACAACAGAGATGTCAACATTAACAGAACAGGATTGGTTCTTTTAAAACAAAGGCTAACCGCCAGTGAACGGAAGTGGCCTGTCCGTTGAGCAGACGTTCGTGGGGAGGAACGCGTGACAAGCCTAAGAACGTCTGCGTGGGAGGCTATGCATAGACAGGATGGGCTCTTGGCTTAGACAAATTCTCTAACCTTTCTGCTTTTGTTCCTTAGACTTTTCAAACTTCGTATTGGTATTCTGCTTGGTTCACGATCGCGTCTACATACACGATGATACTTTAGTTTATGCTTCTCTCGATTAACATTACATAACTCAGTTGATATAGCATGTTTCTCGATGAAAGGTTCACTCATAAATGTTCGCTCATAAAGAGATCTCTCGTAAGGTTTGCGGACCAATCCGTTCCGAAAGCGCTCCTCATCCTTTAGTGTCGGTCTACCGCGAACGCTGTGTGCACATTTTGTATCCGTTTTGTATCCGTACACAGTATTTGTGCTGATCTTCCACCGCATAAACTCTTCTCCGTCCGCCATTACACCATGCCATGTGCTCATCAGTAAAATCTTCGCGCATGCGTATTAATTAAAGAATTGCAAACTGTGGCTGAACGAAAAAAAAAAACGAAGCCGAAATTTCAACTCGGGCGTTTCCTTTGGAAAGCCCGAGTAATGATGATGATGATGATGATGATGATGATGATGATGGTGAAAAAATACTTTAAAGATCCTAAAAATATCTTTCATACAATTTCTTGTTAAAGGAACAACAATAGTTACGATATGGGTTGATAAAGTCACGGTTATAAAAAAATATAAAAATTAGAACAAATTTCGCAACCCTGACAACATGTATCCGCGAGGATCAACGCGCACGTTCACTTGTGGGTTCTCGCGTGGATGTTGTCACAGTGCTGGCTGATCAGATGGTGAGAGTTGCGAGATTCTCTTTTATATTTTTCACAGCGCTGGCATGGCAGTGAATAAGAACCAGGGCGATTTTATGTAGGGTGGATTGTAAGACGATGAAACGATCAGGGTCGAGCAAAACGATGTGATGCAAGAGATTGACGTCTACTAATATAAGGAGATTTGGCTTACTTCCAGTCTGGAGTTGGCAGATCTCCAATCTATGTGAATAAGCGACTTTTTTTCGGTGCATTTTATGCTCTGAACTAACGGAAAACGTGAGTTTTTCAGGGTCAAAAACACTACTTCAATTTTGCGTTGTGAATGAATAACATCTGCTCGCACTAGTTGCATCATTGTAAGCTCAAGCGTTTGTTCATATCATAGTTTTACAGGGAGCACACAATCTTGCACAATCGCAGGGAAGAAGTAAATAGAAGGAAAAAAAAGAATGAATAGTTTAGTTTTGTCTCCTGTTGTTATCTCTCACACAACCGCTACCTACAAGTCCTGACTAACACTGTAGCACTAAATTCGTACCTAGTACCTAGCTAAACTACCCATTATATCACGATTCCTAATAACACTTCTTTACCACCGGGCTCATTTTGCTGTGGACAAGATTGCGCTACTTGTCCTTACGTTTATACTAACGGTCTTACACAAAACACTTTCTTTTCCATAGGTGCAACCCGTGAAATCACTTCACTCATGATCTGTGACAGCAAAAATTTACTTTAATCTGCATGATCAAATGTAACATTTAGCATTTACAATTCATAGGTGAAACTAAGCGGCGTCTTAAAGACAGATTCAACGAAAATAGACGCCTCTGTCGACAAAACTAACATAAATCCGAACCCATCACTGTAGTCAAACATTTTCTTTCTCATTCTAATCATTGCTACAGTGACATGCGACTAATTCCACTTAAACTTATCCACTCCTCGTGGGTTTCAACAGGAAAAGCCAGAGAGTCCTTCTAACAGATTTAGCAGGGACATTGGAACCCCACGGTGTGAATAGACGTACTGAATCGGAAAACTTGCAACCACTGTAGACACGTTTTATCCTTTCGAAATACGTAGTGCTACGACATCCAGCACTATATAATATTGTAATTTCATTTTTATATCTTCAAGTTAGTAACATCTAAACCTGACAAGGCTGGTTTGGCCAGCCGAAATACTGTTTTAAGTTGTATCAGCCTGCAGTTGTCTTTGACTTATCATTGTTTTACTAGTAGGCCATTTTCGCGCTGTGCAAATTTTTTTTATCTATATGCAATTGACAGGGTCTTTTGACTGTAAGAAAGAGAGAAAACCGATGAGTGTGCGTACACAACGAGAAACTCCAGACGACAGCTCAGTCCGCACGATTTTCCTAAAGCGATTGATAAGCTTTAAGTCACGAGATATCAGCTAATATCTCCTCACCAGAAAATCGTGTGACTTTGTAGTGTCAAAGGTTGTCAGTGTCGCACATAGCCGCACCCGCTTTTCGTATGCGAATCCATCGGAAGAGCCGTGTTAGCCTATTTTTGAAACTTTTTCAAGCAAAGATGAAATCCGTTCTTTTGCTGTTGCTAGTAACTTTCGCCAAGGCGGCTTCTCCTACCTTCGAAATATTTGTGGTGAGTTCAAATACGCATTTAAACACGTGCTACGTTGAAAGCTGGTCCCTGACATACATTCAGTGAAAGCCAGCGGACTTTGCTAGCTTTGATACATACTGCGGAAAATGTTAGCGACAGAAAAAATCAAGACTACACATCAACTCCTTCTATGTATTTCTCCCCCAAGGACTTACACTCTTTTTTATAAGAATACATAGAATATCAAGGATGAAATTTGTAAAAATGTTCGAGGCTGAGGTTTAAAGGACATAATTTTTAATGTTGAAAATTTGTAAATACACTATAATTATATGTTTTCAACATGCTCATCTGAAAAATTTTCCTTTCTCTAAACGGCAAACTACCCAGATAACAACGGCAACTGTGTGTTCGATGATAGCAGCATTTCTTCAAGGGTAATGTGTGTCCTGTACAGCAGTCTACCTTCAAAATCACTCTAACGCCATCAAAGTCCGCCCCATAAGAGAACAGATAATCTGACGTCGTTTCGACATAATCCACTGCGTATTCTTATCTAAGAATATTCAAATAAACACTTGCAGCCTAAATAAGCAGAAAAATAAAAATATCCAAGCTGGACCAGATAAAATAATATTCTTAATTAAAAAAGACAAGAGAAAAAGAGTATATTTCAACATTTGGGGCCTGCTTAAAAGCCATTTCACCATCGTAGTGTTATAAAGTTCAATAACTTTTTAGACTAAGTAGTTTTTGTTCGTGACCATCACTTGATAACCATTTTGTAGCAGCACGTTAGTCTTGTGATTCTAGGGTCCGACTACCCCCACAAGTGAGTCTTATGACTTCAAGTTGTTTCGTTTAGTTTAACGTGAGTACTTAATCTCCGAACAATATCCTATCGATAGTCATGTTTGGGTTGTCTATTTGGTCTGGTTTTCCCACTAAGATCCTGTATAGGTTTCTTGTTCTCTAACGTTGGCGGCCTCTATTGGGACATGGCGGTTTCAAGAACTCTGTAGTTCCCTTCTAAAAGTCGCATAAAAGTGTTTGGATTAGCATTTTAAACGGATATGTTTAAATTGGTGCCAGCGAGGCTGAGTGTGGTTAGGTGAAGGGACTTGAAATCCTGAGGTCGCTGGTGAGAGCGTTGGTGAACCCTTTGCCATTCTTCTAAAGAGCTAAATGTTCTGGCATTTGGCTATTTACTGACATTTTTGTCTGACACCTCTGTGAAGTGTTTGTGAGAGTTTAGATTAAAATTGAATCGAATTGAATAGTGCCTCCAGCCAGTTGGGATTTTTTAAGCCTGTTATGTTTATTTGCTGAATATTGCTGCCTTTCATGCCAGTTTTTACGCAAGTGCCATGCAGCGCCCCAAATCTTTTATAATTGCCTCGGAACAAGCACTTGTTGAAGATAAGCGTTTCAACCACTTTAAACAAGAAATTGTGCATATGCTAGTCTAGTGGTACAAGGCATCAGATATAGATTGTGCTTGACGGAAAGTAGACCAAAAAATAAAAGAAGGAGTCTCGGTACCTCCTCGTCTCAATAGTATAACTAACCCATATTAGTAGAATTCTACCAGTATACTTATGCAAATGCTGCAACCTGATTGGCTGAGCTACTCGTAAACTATCAGCCATTAGAGTACAGTTGGCTGCCGGCCGTCCATGAAATGCGATGTTTTTCTAGTTTTTCCGAAGTTTTGGAAAGAATTTTAGATGTAAACGGGTAATTAAATTCCTGAGAACGGTTTCTTACGGTTTTTACGGTTTCTTGACTTTAAAAACTTGAAAACTGATTGAAAAAGCGGGTACGCGCGTAAACAACTGCAAATTTGCCAAGGACAGTTCGATACGTGCAACTTTGTTTAAGGGTAAAGTTCAATAATGCGTGGGAAAATCATTGGAAACCGTTGTTTTTGTTAATTTCAGTTAGAGTTCTACTAAAACAATTAGATTATGAGCTCGAGATTTCTATGAGGCGATGGTTTATTCGGCCTTCGGCCTCATCAACTATCAGCTCATAGAAATCTCGAGCTCATAATCTAATAGTTAAGTAGTGTCATTTCCTAATTTCAGTCACCTCGTAGCACCGAATTAATAATGGAGGGATACACTCCTCGATCTTGCTTGGACTACCTTCAGCATGGTATTCATCAAAACGGCTTCTACCTACTTTATGACTACCACGATGACATTTACGTGGTGTTTTGTGACCTCTCAAACGAGCCGGGCTCAGCATGGACTCTAGTCATGTCCTGGTTGACTACAAAATACAAGGAATTGCCACATTTTAAAAGCAAGGCATTTTATGAAGATGCCCCCGTCAACGAGGAGACTCCAAACCTGGAGATCTACCGCCAGAGTTTGAAACAAATGAATAGCATCAGTGAATACTCCACCCACTGGCGTGCGACCTGCGACCTCGGGAGCGCCGATAATTACACCGCAATTTTCAGTTACAAAGATTATCTCAGGGGAAAATTCAGCGACTTCAACATCATGTTGTATGAAGGTGGTAGATTCTCGACTTGCCAACCTGTTGATTATATCAATATTCTTGGAAATATTAGTGGAAGTGGTAGCACAGTTGGATTTTGGCAGTCTTCTGGTAGCTACTTGCTTAACATCGACAGCTCTGATACTGGCTGTGATTTTCGTCCATCAGTATACCCAAGACTGCCAAGAGTTGACTACTTTGGTTACTATGGAGATGGACTACACCCTGACTTCACTTGTTCCCGAAATGCGTTTTCTACAACGCAGTGGTGGTTTGGAGTATACGTAGAACAACATTCGACATCACTTGAAGAGTAACCCTTTTCCTGGTCATCCCGCAGGTCGTTATTAAGCAAAAGTTCTTTAAGAACTGTCAGTGCGTGATCAGATAGAGTAGTCCCTCTTTTCTTTATTCCGTCGTGTGTGACGCGAAAGAGAACCACGAGAAGAAATGGTCGCGCACAATACTGCGGCGAGAGCCACGCCTTCTGGTCAGCTTCTGCGCAGTTCTGAACAGCTGAACTGCCCTTGAACCGTGCGAGAATCGCGCATGCGTGGGTTGGTGCTCCTCGTGCGCATCGAGTTCGCATCGAGTTCGCTATTTAAGGAGGCTCGAAAGGGTTTTTAGCTGCACGCGCGCGCGCAATCTACACACGCCATAACTAAGATGCACGCGTCAGCTGAATCAGTATTAAAATCAGCACACCGGAAGTTAATGCTGCGTAAAATCGCGCGAACCGGAAATAAAATCTGCAGAAAACATTTGTTTTTAGCTCGAAAGTTCGCTCGGTGACCTATCTTGATTTTTTGCATGCACGCACCATTCGCAATGGCAATTCAGATATAAAAGTTTCGGGGAAAATTATCTAGTGGAATTTTCTGTAAGCCATAAAACGCGTTTTCTTTAAATACATTTAATTCTACTAGATAGAATTTTTTCATACTGTCTGAAAAGTTAAAGAATTTCGGGAACTTTCCAACAAAGAAATAAAAATGGTAGGTCACCGAATTAGTTTCTCAGATAATTTACAAAAACTGAAATTTAGAGGACGCTTTTGTGGACCTCGTGCGTTGCCATGGTAACTGATATGACGTCACAAGTACCCTTAAAGTATAGCCCAACAATAGAGTTGCAAGGAGACATATAATTTGCCCACACCATTAAACATCCTTCTTTGTAATCTTCCATCGTTTCACAAGCAATATAGCAACGAAAAACCCTTTCGAGCCTCCTTAACAACTTTAACACCGAACAGTTGAATTATATATTACACTTTTATTCCACATTGATTTTCCTGAACATAGTGGCAGCTCCCGATCTAGATGACATTGTCTGTTTTAGTCATCAGGGCCTGGTGGTTCGAAAGCTGGTTACCACTTAACCCAGGATTAAAAGCCTTAAGGTAATTCCTTAGTATTGCATTGCGCATCCCTACTGCGCACGATTTTTGCGTCATCAGCGCGCGCACACGAGCACGCGCACGTGCAAAACGTAAGAGATTTCCCTCAAACTAAGCTCGATAACGGAATAAATTCTTCTTTTCTCTTAAACGAGCATGGTGACCCCCGAATTTTCTTTTAGGTATTTGCTAAGAACAGTCTATAGGTACGTCTAACGAAAGACATATTTGAAGAGGAAAAAAAGTTTGATAGTAGAACATGATTTTATTTTTGGAAAATAGTTCCCAACTGGATGTATTTTGGCCAAGGAGAGGATTTCAAGTTAACCACGGAACTGTCCGAAAAAGTGCAATATTCCCGCAACCAGGCAATCAAAAACCGCTTAAATGAAGCAATACTGCTTATGTCAATAAATGGCGCTTTACTTTGAAGAAAAAACTTTGTTCCTTTTAAGTAACCAAGATTTAATTCTGTATGAAGGTGATTCGAACTTTTAACGCGCAACCAGTAAAAATACCCCATTTTAAGAGCTTGCTGACGCCTAAACAAGCATGGTGACCCCATTTTTTTATTGCATTATTATAATGTTCATTACGCCAAGTTTCAAAAAAAAGTTTGATAGTAGAACAATTTCAAGGGAATTACCTTAAATGAAGTATCATTTTTTGTGCAAAATTGTTTTTTCACTGCTTATGTTTTGTCAGTGTAGTTTGAGATTACGCAAGCTCAAAACTGAAGAGCGAAAAATACAATCGGAAAACCTCATAAAAGTTACAAAACTGAAATCAAAATTCTCGCTTATCCTGGGTTAGCTTAATAAGGATTTGAACAACCCGGCCCAGGGGCCCGATTCTCGAAAGCCCCGAAAACTTTTCGGGCCCGTAAAGACATTTGTAGTAAAACGGAGAAGTGTATACCGGCCTGAAACTTCTTGTACCAAGGGAACCTCTGTTTATATTAACTGGTGAATAAAACAGCTCTGTAATCTTAATAAGGTTCGATCTTTTGCTATGACTTTACGGGCCCGAAAAGTTTCCGGGGCTTTTGTGGAACGGGGCCCTGGAGATATCGTGGTGCTGAAACAAACCTTAAATATTGTTCAGTTTTACACTATCGTCAACGCAATGTGTATTAAATGGCCGCTTAAAAGATCTAGCATGTTAAGTTGACGCACAAACTAGACGTGGCCGTGGGTGTTTGTCTGGTGAAGCGATCTTCTATAATTAGTCGACTGAGCGCTACACGCGAAACCAACATATCAAATTAATTGCTTTTTGCCAGTTCCTCATTCCAGTTTTTCTGTAAAACATATACTCTACTTGTACTCTAAAGCCAGTAACTGTAACAAGCTTCTGAATTAATCACGGATAGAGCGGAAAATTTACGTGCATGATACATGTGGTTAGAAATGCTAAGGTCGCAGTAAATAAATTAGTATATTGCCCGGTTGGTAGAGTGGCTAAAATTTATCTCTTTCCCGCGCGCTGATATAACTCAGCCCACTCACTGTTGACTGCGCATGAACCCGCGCCCATCTAATTATCACATACGTCCCATGCCCAAGTGTCGTTCTTACGAGGAGCTATAGCCTCCAAGCGTTCAGTTAAATGGGATACAGCGGCGCGGAAATCGGCGAGCGAAAAAGCTAGAGAAAAAGCGTCGCGTCGCGCTTCTCCCACATTTTTTCGCTCGCCGTTTTCCACGCTCCCCCACAACTAACTGAACGCCTGGAAGAAGCTAGAGAAGCTACGACGCACGAACAGATCCTAGATCTTAAGTAAATCTAATTCAATCTCGCCTTTAAGGCATGACTGTTTTGTGTTTAGATCATAGTTATTTCCTCTTTATCGCATAATTCATACTGATGCATACTTTTATTTCCACTGAGTTACAGAACTGAGGATAATTACACTGATAGGCCGCATAAAAGTTAGCAAAATACCTCAGTAATTCCTTTATGTTGTGTCCCCAATTAGCAGCAATGGTCAATACCACCAAAACACTTAAATAAAGGTTTTTGTTGTTGTCTTTGTTTACAAATCGTGAGGTGAAGATTCTCACGGAGTCTGAATATTTTTACTAATATCATGACCTATATCATTCCTGAGCCTAGCTACGCACTAATAATAATATCGAGGTTTCAGTTTTTCATTGTTTAGGCTAATGTTGTAAAAAGGAAACACGAAATATATCATTTCACTAAAATAAAACACTCCTGACGAACCAGGCTCGATTTCGCGGCCGCTGTCGCGGTCTTTGTTCCTCAGAACACGAGAAAACGGATAAGGCGGGATTCTTTCCGGAACTGAACAGCTGGTAATGGGCCCTTGACCGAAAATTTAGATATTCGTGATATAAAAATAAATGCCATACTATCCTTTTGCATTTTAAACGTTATTATGTAGGACACATCTGTCATTCAAGCAGGACAAGATGTTTATTCTGACAGGAAAAATACAAACATAAAGCCCAGCACAATGGAAGCCATCTCTTAATAGCTGAAATAATTATTTATGTATAAATAATTCAAGTACTGTTATAAGTGGCATGCGGCAGTGCATGGATGAGTTACTGAGCAAACTTGGAAATAAATAAGGAAGCCGCGACTTCCTTTGTTGTCATTTGAAAAACAAATGATGGTTAGCGTTAAAGTTTGGTGGAAAGCGAAACAGCTGTTTCGCACGAACATGCAATGCATAAGCTACTACGCTGAAAAAGGATGAAAACAAATTATAATCCTCTTATGTGGGAGTTAAACCCACGAAATTCCGGAGACTGGTTATTTAATATGAAAACCATGTAGCGTGCAGAATAACTTTGTTCTCTTTGCATCCGTTACTAAGCTTGGCTCAGACCATCATAAGACCGTGCCTGAGCGGAAGTCGCTGTACTAACTGAAAGTTGAAGAAAGAGTAAACAAAACACTGAGGCCGAAAACAAAATCGAAAATCTCCAACTACCATGTGCATCACGTGCACACAAATATATACACGAAAACGCAATGCAGAAAAATTTGGATATCGGAAGCGAACCTTTGTGAGTGTGAGGGTTGTATTGTTCAGCTTGCATTGAGAGAGACAATTGTCCATTGTGTCATAAATTATATTTACTATTTTTAAACATTGTTTCGTATGCCAACTCGTGACGTCACAGCTCTGTCTTCGTCTGCTGTGCAAGCGAGTTATTGATATTGTAGCGCTGTCGGTATCTGGTTGACATTATTGTTCAGATAGCGATGGCAACACACAACTTTTCGACCTTAACTTTATTTGCTGTGGGATTTGTTTTGACCATTGATGTTTCATTTCGCGACAGGCGATTCTTCATTCAAGGTAGGATTAGACGTCAGACCGAGAATTCACACCCATGCCGCGACTTGTAGAAAATTTAGTTTGCCTCAACTCGTTTATTAGTGATGAAGTCTTTGAAATATTGTCTTGTGAATCACTGATTGATACGACCGGCTGTGTTTAACTTCAACCTGACTGACCCTTTTGTTTTTGTTCTAGGTGCTTCAGGTTTCAGCGAGCAAGAGCTGGTTCAACATGTTCTGGCTAATACCAACCCCAATGTCCGTCCAGTGAAGACTCCATCTGATGCAGTAAACGTCACGTTGGATATCACTTTTCATGGCGTGATAGACATGGTTAGCAATATTTTATGTTCTCTTGGTACAGGTGCTATATATTTTCGTGAAAGTATGCTTTGTTTCGTTAGAAATCAGCTTGCAGCTGAGGGAAAAGCTTGACGTCAGAAAACAACTTCCTGTTCTCAAAAGATTTTAGCGATGTCGAGTTGTCTTGCATTCTGAAAGTGACGAAGTACTTCTCAGAAAGTTATGTGCAGTCAGTTGAAGCGAACAAAACTATTTCAGCCGCTAAACAATTATTGATATTCAATAAATGGAGTGCGCTTTTGCCATTTCCGTAAAGTTTCAGCAACTCCGTGTGGAAGATGTGCATTTAATTTATTTGTAACGGAGTACGTCTCTAGTTTCATTGATATATGCAAGTATTTTCTTACATGTTTTAAGGCACCAGCCTTGCAAGCGGCGACCGACAATATTAATATATTGTTTGGATTTGTCAGAATAACAAAACAGTGGGAAACGTCAAAATTTTCATAACATTTAACAAGCGATGAGTGCCCGGGGACATTTCGATTACTAGAATGGCCAAGGTCCGCATTGAAGTTGTCAAAACATGTCTTGTGTACAATTGTTTAGATTTCTATTATGCCTCTGAGGCTGAATTATAACGTTTCCAACGGCTTAACATAGCTCGTTTAGTAAGTTAGTAATGTTTTTCTTTATTTATATAACAACAAAACTGTCATTTGAAGCTAATCTTGTAGAAACGTGCGTCCTTTGTAATATATAGATAAACATTTCTCTTGCAATTAGTAAGTGACGCAATTCGGAGTGCGAATTAAAACTATTTATTCAAATTATGAATTTGGTTAGAGGAGGTCTTATTTGAAAACAATCAACTGGTTTGAAGCACCTGCTGGTTTGTGTACACACGCACCTGACTTGTATTTCTTCTACTTCAAAGTGCTTCTTGGTTTATTTCAGGAAACGTAGAAAGTTTCACAAATATTTTTGCAGTTAGAAACGAACCATGGCGAAACATCAAAGTGAATGCTGACACGTCATTTGATCATTCACTTCTGGTCATGAAATATTTACAGCATTTAAATCGCAGTGACTTTGCAATATCTGCGTTCCTCTTTAAGGCAATCTAGGCGGCCAGATGATTCAAATTCACTCGGATAAAATTAAAATGTTTTTATCAACTAGAGTTTAACTTTCCTTTTATACACTTGACCATAAATTTTTTCGCGTCGAACTAGCATGCAATTAAATCGCAAGATTGTTTAAGCAATCACTTGGGTTCCCCTCGTATCATAGTCATGATCGTTCAATTCTTCCATGCGATTTCAAATATTGAAAATGTCAATGTTTTCTTAGTTTAACTCAGTTTTCAACTGAAATTCTATAACAAGTATCAGAACAAAAGATTCGTGAGCACTTCGCTTGCATGACTACAATACAATGACAAGAGGTGTCTAAATGACTGGCGGCAAAAACGGCAGTTTACACTAATGTCCCCGTTTCTTATCAAAAGGAGGCTTTTCGTTTAAATCCCTTCATAACGAAACCCATCTCTCACGCGAAATGCTAAGAACCAACTGGCGATAATTCAAGATGGCTGATCTGAAGCAAAATTTGCGCGCAACAGAACTTTTAATTACGTCCCTATTTTACTTCCACACAATGAATAGACACAATGCGTACAAGGGTCAATGAGGCGAAATGAACTGTCAGTTCTTTGTAAAGATTGTTGAATTTAATCAACGGCCAAAAGAGCTTTTGTTTGAAATACTGTAAGCTAACAATCCACAAATTCTCAAGGTAGCCAAAAATAGAACAACAGAACAAAATATCCGTCTTTATTGGATCGGAAGTCGTCTGGAATTGAATATTTGACCTACCACAGATGTTTCACCATGTTTACTGATTTGAAGGAAGATTCCGTTGCGCCTGACCTGCCAAAACACAGACAATAAAGATCTACAAGCATATTTGGAAATAATTTGCAGTCTATTTCGGACTTACCGTATTCAATATTGTTTGGAAATCAGTTTGTCTTTCGAACCCGATGTTTCATGAGACTTTTTGAATCATTGTTTAGTCAGTACTTGAAAGAAAGAATAAAAGAAAAAACCCACTATAATTCATCGGACAACAAATTTAAACCCGACATGAACTGCGAGAGTTACGTAACTAAACAAAGAACAGTCCACTGCAGTCTCTATTAAGCCGCCACCTCCCAGCAATCAAATTCCCGATGATTGCTTTTCTATTGTTTTTAACCTTTACTAAGCGGCCGCTATCCACTTCCCCAAGGGAGGCCGTTTAACGAGGGTTGAACTGTAGAACGAATTTTTAACCTCTTCGGCGTGCGGTTTAATTTGGTGACGAGGAGACAAAACCGCGCGCGAAAAAATAAAAAAAGCCGCGCGCTGTTTTCTGAGCGGCGCCCTGACTAACTGAACGCCTGGAAGTCTACGTTTTGATTGCAAATCAGTTCTCAATCTTATGTGAACTTCGGCCTTTAAAGTGAGCCTTGGTGTATCTCACTTTGTATCTGCGAGACTAACTGTTTGTAATTCATAAATTGATCTTGACACACACTTCGTACTGCTCTCATAGGAAGGTTTTCAATAGCTGTTCTATCAGAGTCACAGAGCTGTAAAATTAAAGAATGGGGAAACTTGCATGGTCTATCAAAAATCAACAGCACGGTTTAACTTTGGTTTTCATTCTAATAATTTAATATTAACCATATTTTAATACTAACCATCTTGAGAGACACTTCTTACTGCTCTTATAGGAAGGTTTTCAATAGCTATTCTACCAACAAAAATCAATAGCACGGTTTAACTTTAATTTTCTAATATTTTAATATTCACCATATTTTAATACTAACCATCTTGATACACACTTCCTACTGCTCTCATAGGAAGGTTTTCAATAGCTATTCTACTAACAAAAATCAATAGCACGGTTTAACTTTAATTTTCTAGTGTTTTAATACTAACCATTAATTTGGTAAAGTAAGAATTGTAATTTTATCATATTTGGCTGTGGCTTAGTAATCATAAACTAACATTGATTTTGAAAGGTTTCAAAATGATCTTTTTATTCCAGTTATCATCATATTTTGCAGCTAATGACTAACAAAGCTAGAATTAACCCTGACTGCAACATTGTTCTAATTTTCATTCCAGGACGAAAAATTCCAAATTCTCACTAGTAGTGTTTGGGTCAGGCAGGTAAGTCCTGGGACCGACTCAGCCCGTTCCCAGGACCTCTCTCCATCCTTTATCGGTCTGTACAGCTTGCCATGAGTCTACGGAACTGGTGATCAGCGGAGAGTCAACAACATACCTGGAGAGAATGGCGAGAGGTCTGGGAACGAGTGATATTCTGCATGTTTTTAAACCTAAGTTATTACTTTTTCCAGGACGAAAAACATCAAATTCTAACAACAGACATGTGGGTAAGGCAGGTAAGATAAATATTAACGAACAGTTGAAGATTTGTATAGTGGGATGAGAGGGCGTTGTGTTTCAATGAAGCAGAATTAGATCTACAATCCAGTGTTTTCGCCAGACCGCGCCATTGCGGGAATCCCGCGTTGCATTCAGAGAAGGCCCCCAAGAAAAAGGAGAAAGGGCCAATTTATACTTGTACAAGGCTACATGCAGGCTTAACACAGGCATAGTATTCTAATATCCATCCAAGGCTTAAAATTGCGACCAATATGGGCACCAATGAACTAACAATTTACAATGCAACTAACATTTCTTTCTTGATGACCAAAAAAAATTCTGGTTTAGTCGTCTTTAAAACACACCGTGTTTAAATAAAAGATGTTGTTGTTGTTGTTGTTGTTGTCATAATCTCTACGGTGAGGATCAAACGACGGTTATTTGTGCGCACCTTATGTTCTTCTAGAAATCATATTGAAAGATCTTCGCTTCTAAAACACTCAACAAGAGCGAAGAAGTCAATCCATCCTTTTGTGTTGCTGTATCGGAAAACTTCCAAATGGCTGACTGTGTTTGAAATCGCCCTATAATGCATTGCAAACCCTTGGTCATTGACTACGTCATGTATGTCATACCGGACCTTCATAATAGTATCTGGCGACCAATCGTTTGCATTTGGCGATTAATCTTTACCAGTTATCTATTGGCCCTTTTCCTAAAAAATTGGCCCCTAAAACAATTCTTCAGGGGCCGCTTTGGCCCTCAAGTAAAATTTTCTGGCTGAAACACTGACAATCATGAACACAAGTCCTGGGACAAATTTGCATTTTTGGCGCAACGTGTTTTGAAAATAATAATTCGTGGCATTACATCAATAGACCTCTTTAGCTTGGGCGGTTTGTTTTCCCATTGTAGAACACGTGGTATTCTCTGGAGAATTTTTCTTTTGTCCATCTTAAAATTATTCATTCATATACACGGGACTATTTGAAAATTTGAAAGCAAGAATTCTCAAGAGTATCATCACGTGGTCTACAATGGGAAAACAAACCGCCCAAGCTAAAGAGGTCTATTGCTTAATTAAGGACTTGTATCCATGACTGTAGCTTTCTTCGTGCATGTTACAACATAGGGCAAATTAAACGTTAATTAGAGTTAATTTATACTGAGGAATTTGAGCAATTTTTATGTCAAAGCTAGCTGTTTCAAGTGCTAAACCAGAAAATTTAATTAATGCACTTTAATTCTTAGTGTGTTCTCTGTTTTTTCATAAATACGCGGTATAAATGTTGGATCCTTCAACCAAATTTTCCCTCGTTCATAATACTGTCCTCTCAACACCAAGTAAACACGACACGGTCACGATGCTTTCTAAATAAAAAGAAGATTCAGTAAAGGATTTTAAAGCTGCTGTCTTCCTCGGAGTTTTATAATCAACAGTGAGGTTTACCATCAATAATTCAATCTCAAAAAGTATAGCAAGAGATGATTTACAACAAAACTATTCATCTCCTCAGGAATGGACCAATCATCTCATAAAGTGGGAACCTGTGGACTATGGAGGAGTGGAAAATATATCCTTAGATGCTTCCGAAATATGGCAACCAGACATGGTGTTGTATAACAAGTAAGTGATGACCCAGAACTATGTTATGGGTTGACGGACCGAACTCACCGGGAAGAGAACTGGGGCAGACAAGAAGTTGAGACGTGTGTGGGCTCATACCCATTATCAATAGTGAGATTTACATGTCCAGTCGAAGATATATATCTTATTAACCAAGCGCGAGGGCCGTACTGGGAGAATATCGGCCCGAGGTCTTGACAGTATGCACCGAGCGCAGCGAGGTCCGTACAAAAAAGACCAAGGGCCGATATTCTCCCAGTACGGTCCCGAGCAAGCTTGGTTAATAAGAGATCTATTACACGACTGAAGAAAAACCCAAATGATAGACTGCAAAGACACCATAAACTTCAAGCGCGCAATTTTTATTTACGGCAAACTGAACGTTTACTCACGTCTGACGTTTCCAAAAAGAAGAAAAACAAAGTTGGAAGAAAACAAAAATAACATTTTATGTGGAGTAAATACTTTTAGAAAAAAAAAGAAGTACAACTACGAGAAATCTTCGTGCAGGGTCATTCGGGACAGTGCCCGCTCCAATACTTAGAGAATATTGGACCGGCAACGGGGCAATCCGATTGGCTGATTTTAGTTATTGGCCCTCTGAACTAACTTAGTCGTGTAATAATTTGGATTATTGACTTGCTAGTTCAACACTTTCACTTGTAACACAAAATTGTAGCAAACAACAACAATTTTAGTACCACACAAAAGTATCGCTCAATCGCATTCATTCGGAATCGCGTCCCACTATTCGGTTTCATCCACAGACTCGAACTTTAGAACCAACTCTTCTCAAACTCATTAACAATGCATGAAGTAATTAACCAATTGTGTGGCCTTATTTGGGTCACGTGGGTGCCCCTTGATACTCGGTAAAAAAAAACAGATGCAACCACGCGTGATTAGATATGATCCAAACACAGTTAAGATATCCAAACACGTGTGTTTGAAAATCAATTTGCAAAAGAATTCAGTACTTAAACAAATGTTTACTAACTTCCAGCGAATACAGTTATCATTCTTTGCAGTTAGCATTAAAACGAATGAGGCAGATGTAGCGACCACTCGTCTTATTAGCTACCTTGCCAGACGTTTAGGGAAAGACTGTCCAGGTCTTCCAATCTTTCTTCAAGAGTTTGCTCACGGCGAACATCAAAATCTTTGAACACACTCCCCTGCTCGAATAAAGGAATTTTTTTTTCGCGCGCAGCTTGCGCTAAGTCCGCTAATGAAACAAAAAAAATCATGCTGTAAACTAACTGTTTGCGCGGTCTTTCTTTCTGTTTTTTGTGCTTGTTACTTAAATTAGGCCCTTTTGAGAAGCCATTTCTTAAACCCGGGCTTCGTGTTTCATCAGGGTTTCCAAATATTACTCGAAAACAATAGAAGCACTTGCTCTCCGGCCTCGCGTTTTCATCAGTTTTCTTGTGTTTGGAAACGCTGATGAAACGGTCGCCCTTTTTTGAAATATTACGTACAACATATTGAACAGTACTACGTGAAAGTACTGCTCAATAATTTTCATTTGAATGGTCACACACTAGGGTTTCATCCACAGACTTAAAAGTTAGAACCATCTTGTAAAGTATAATAAACAGAAAATAGCCACATTCTTAGTCTCCTTCTTTCTTTATATTTACAGCGTTTTTGAAGAGTTTGATGGAAGAATGGACAACGTTAAGACACGTATTCGCGTCGGATATGACGGCTATTGCTACTGGGCAGCGCCGTTCATCTTCAAGACGTCCTGCCCGTTTGACGTGCGGGATTTCCCGTTTGACGTACAGCAGTGTGAACTCAAGTTCGGTTCGTGGCAATTCCACATGGGACAACTCGATTTGATCCGCAAACGAGAAGTGGCACCTCTAGCAAAGGAGAGAGTTGATAATGGCGAGTGGAATATTACTACAATCAAAGTCAAGAAAAATGTAATCGTATACGCTTGTTGTCCGGACGAGAAGTACCCTGATATTACATTCACCATCACCCTCCAAAGACGCTCGTTATTTTACACGTACAATCTGATCATCCCAAATTTTCTTATTGCTCTACTTGCCTTCTTTTCTTTCTACATCCCAGTTGAGTGCGGCGAGAGAATATCGTTTGTGATCACCGTGCTGTTGAGCATGACCGTGTTCCTGCTGCTAGTCGCCGAGAGCATTCCTCCCACTTCAGAAGCGGTCCCAGTGATTGGATTGTACTACACCAGCTCTATGATAGAAGTGGCCTTAGCGCTTGTAGCCACTGGAATTAGTTTGAAGGTTTACTACAGTTATTTGTATGGAAAGGGATTATCACCTAGACTACGACGATTTCTTTTTGATCGCCTTGCGCCCCTGCTATACATTGACACTAAACTCGCAGGGGGGACTGAACGTCCTAAAAACAAATCATGCAATCCTTTTAGCTTTCTTAAAAAACTCAAACACGGGTCCACACACAACAGTGATATCTCCATGTACAGCGTTGCTGAAAATCCAGGAAAACTAGCAAATGGTGTGGCTAATTCGGAGAAAAATGAGGCTAAATTACTATCAGTCGATATCAGGACTACGCCAGGTCTTAATAACGAGATGATGGAGCCAACAATAGAGTTACCAGGCCAAGAATTAAGGCAAAGGTCCAAGAGAGCTTCCATGACTTCAGAACTTCAGACAATCACCTCTGCTGTGAAGGATCAAAAGGATTCTGAAAAGCAGGCAGCAGAATGCAGGATTGCTGCAGCCATTGTGGATCGAGCTTTCATGGTTTTGTTTGTTTTGGTATTTTGTGTGTCGACCATTGTCATCCTACTTTTACCTTTTACCAGGGAGAGATGACATTCAATCACAACGAGTGGCATCTGTTACGTGACTCACGCGACATAATCGCCATGCTAGGCTATAGTCACTTAAGCGAAAATCACCTAAAGTTATTGAAGGTTGTGTGAACTGAAGTAGTCACGCAGGAGGCAAATACCTAGCTTATCAGATCAAGATCATTCTTGCGTGACTTACATGATTACATGAAATCGTGCGTGACTGAATCGTGCGTGACTTGAACTTCGCAAAAAGTTGTCACGCAATAAGGGCTTTCTTGTCCTAACCCTAACGAAGCCTTCGACAAAACATGCGTTGTCTTAAACTCAATCTAGAGCGATTTAAACTTTGTAAGGAAGGGATGTTCATACCTTCAAATAAGATTTTCGAAAGACGCAGTGCAAAATAAGCACAAGGTGGATTGAAGAACACAGGATTTTATTTAAAAACCGCCCGTTTTGTCACTGTTTAAGTTGATATTCTTTTAATGTTCTGCGCATACGACATTGTGCAAAAAATAAGAATTTGAAAGAACGATTTTCCTATTGATTAGACATTGAAAAATACTTCATGTAACAAAATGCAACAAATGTAACAAAGTCGTTGATGTAAGCAATTTTTTAAAGAAATAATTTGAATGGAAAAATTTTATGTAGTGAAGCTATCGAAATCATTATAGGAAAGGCTTCTAGCTCAAGTTAAACCTTTTTGGTTTTAATAGATTTGTACTTTCTTTTTCTTCATCAAATTTTAAAGTTGTTGAGTGTCAAGGGAATTGCGAGCGTTTTGACAAAAGTGATACAATAAAAAGTGAAATAAGTGTTTGGTTCGGATCTGCTCGCTCGTACCTTGTTGATCTATATCAAACACAGTGAAATGGTTGGCAATCAGGTCTAGTTCTGCAGAGGAACTAATCAGATTCGTAGGCTCAAGTGTAGTAGCCTAAAGGACGTCGCGGTGTTAGTGCGTTTTGGACTCCCACCCTCTCACTGCTGTACGGGAGTCTTGTCCATCGCCAGGCTACTCTCCATCCCCTAGCATTCAATTCCCCGGTAACATTTATACACCTTGGGAAAAAGGGGACCTACACGTCTTTCCAGAGTGCACAATAAGAAGTTTGCTGTGATATAAAATGGATATCAGTGAGTTGTCACCTCTTGTAAATTCAACGGATCCATTCTCTTCTTGAAACGACATTCTTGCCTTATGATTTTATGGGACCCACCTTGCATACGGCGGCTGAGCCCGCAGCACGAGCGGCAGTCAAAACTTAGCTGTCCTACCGAAACGACACGATAATAGCCTTTTTCCTCGCAGGTAACAAAAATAGAGACAATGCTAAAGTTACTTTGGCTTCTTCTAATAGTTAACTCGAGAATTCCGGGTTTAGTTTGACGAGAAACAGGATATTTTGTTCAAAATAAGACAACTATCACCCTACCTGGCGACACTCGACGAACTATGAGCGAGTTGCCTTGCCGGACGCCGGCGACTCAGATGTGACGCCAAATTAGAAGCTTGGAGACACAAACTTCTTCATATTTTTATTTTAAGAACTGATAGGATTTTGACAGTTGTAAATATCCCTTTTCGTGAATATTTAGTGCCATCTCCAGCGACAAAAGTTGCCTGGTTTTAATGCCTTTCCTGTAAACTTAAATTGACGTCATTACAGTAAAGTTTTTTTCCCGCCCGCTGAATCCTGATTGGTCGATTCAAATTTCCCGCGCGCCGACCGTATGCAAGGCAGTCTTCCTCACTCAGTCCTCTTAGTCCCGTCCGTCATACGGTCAGTCAGTCACTCCTAAACTCATCCACTCTTGTTTTCAGTATTCTACTTTACGTTTATTCAAATTATTTGGAGAGCTACTTTACAACCAAAACGACAAATCAGTAATACAATTGTCCTACAATAGCTAACATGAAATCGTGTCTTGATCATGATTTATTGTTTCTGGAAAGCTTCTTTACAAACCTAAACTACAGTTACACCACAGCAATTAAATTGCCCTACGATGATTAACATTAATCCAAGAAAGACTGCGTGATTTTCAATCCGAATTTATCTGATCATTTATCCACCGAGCAAAAGCTGACACCTTCGTGTACACACCATATTTTCCAATTTTTCCACAACCATCCCCCCAGGAAACGACGCCCGCGAGCACCCAGCGTTGATCATCGTCGCTAAGTGTACCGCTGTTTTCCATGGCCAGCGGTCCTCCCGAGTCTCCTTGACAAGCATCACCAAGTGACCCATTATGATAACCAGCGCAGAACATATTGGTCGTGACAGTGTATTTGCGGTGCGCTTTCTTGCACAACGTTTGCTCCACAATGGGTACAGTTACTTGGTGGAGTCTCTTAAGGGTTCTGCCGTGCT
>JAHPZR010055919.1:217500-222500 GCA_019787425.1 Platygyra sinensis | reverse complement strand
AAAGCACACTTACTAAGGCATTCAGGAGCCTTATCACTCCATTTACCGTCTCTCATACAGGTACGAGTCACGGGACCATGAAGATCAAACTGAGGGAAACACGTGTAGCGAATCACAGTGCCCTGTGGGTAATCATCCTCTTCCTCAGGGGAGGGGTGCCTGTCACCGTTCCTTGGGTTGCCTGGATCAGGGCAGCGGATGCGAGAATCGACTGAAAAAATACGGTTAACAATATGGGAATACGAACAGGCGGTGGTCAAAGAGTAACGTGTTTAATGTTACAAAAATGTTCTCAAAATATTAGACCACCAAACTGGTGGGTTGAAAACTCCATTTAAATTCTGCACACAGCAAGAGGTTAAGACGAAATCCAATAGGAAATCAAGCAATTTCACTTTGAAGTGGACAGTCCTTTTTTGCATTTTTAAAAAGCTGAATATATAAATATTTGCCTGAAGTAACACCAAAAACAATTTTCCATGGGAACTCGAGGAAATGAATTTCGTTGATTTCGAAGTTCAGACACATTGTGCAAACACAGGTAAAATTTCATCATCAGTTCATTTCAACAGTGCTTTCAGGTGTTTCAAAACAGTCGCAAAGAAGTTTGCAAAATAATGTACATATTCTGATGCAAGATTTTGTCCATTTGTCACTCAATTACGGTAATTTTAGGCTTAACAGTTATAAATTCGAGGCAATTTTTTTAATTGCTAAACGAGCTAATAAGAAATGACTTGAAGTGCATCTAAGGGTTTATGTGTTACAAACCTGGAGGAGCAGCCTGGAACAGAGCAAACTGTGTTGGCCGATTAAGGCCCTGGGCTATAGTCTGAACATCTTGACCAGTCTCTTTATCGACTGAGTGAATCCCGGCCGTTTCCCAGTCACTCCAAAAAAGCCTAAAAGGAATAGATAAGCCTTCAATGACAGAAACAATTTCAGTATTAGATGAATAAATTAGGCGGTCCTTAAGAGAAATAGTTGCTATTGTAGTTTGGTTTGTGACTTTATGGATGTTCACCTGTTGTTCAGAATAGCGAGTGAGTAAGGATGATTAACATGTGGAGCACTCAGCAATACTCGTCGCCCTCGACCCTGAAAGCACAAAAAAAAATGTAAGCGTGTTTCAATAAAGGCGAGAAGTGAAGAAAAAACCATAGCGATCTCGGAAAGAGCTGTCGATATACTATGCAATGCCCTTACAGTGACGTCCTAAAAACCATACTCGTCCCCAGTCTTACTCGTTATAAATTGTCCGGTTTGCCGACCAAGAAACGGTAGCTCTGGAGTCGAGAATGCCTAAAGACTGGCTAGAGGTGAATGTCACACATGGCACGTGCGCGACTGATGACGTCACTGATCAGATAGGGCATTGACGTCAGATTATTAACGAGACCTCTCTACTTTGACAGAATTATAACGCAATTATTATCAATAGGAGCATGTAACGTAGGCACATATAAAACAGTGAAGGGTTAAGTTTCTAAAGAAACTGTGGTGCTGCGTCGGTGGGTGCATTACAAGGTAATTTGGTTTTATCAACTGGGTTGATAATGTGGATTGGCCACCGTAAAGAGATTCAGAAGCTGACGTTTCGAGCGTTAGCCGACGAAGGGCTAACGCTCGAAACGTCAGCTTCTGAATCTCTTTACGGTGGCCAATTCACATTATCAACCCAGTTGATAACACCAAATTATCTACATTTAAAACAGACTACCATGATTTTTTAAATGCCAAAATAATAATCATCCGAGCTCAGCCTCGATAAAAAGAACGCAAACCAGTTTAGCAAAAGAGTCGCGCAATAAAAGCTGATTTTCACTAGCCACCAACTCGGAGTCGGTTATATGATCGCTTATGACCAAGTGAAAATCGAAAATCGGAGTCACAAGCGGAGCCCTAAGCTCTACGGAATCGGCGTCACGCGGAAGAATTAGAATTGGAAGCAGAAGCATACAGAAAAACCAACCAATCACAAGGTCCGGAATCGAGCACTGTGATTGGTCTATGCTTCCGTCTATGCACTCCTTCGATTTGATTTTCACTACATTGTATCGCTCTGCACTCTGGTTATGACTCCCACTACGGCTCCATCAGTTTGATTTTCACTGTAACTAGTTTTAAAAAAGTTTTATCGAACGGAAAATTTTCACGCGAACTTCCTTAAGCGAGCGAGAAATTTCAGATTTATTGTGCAGTAAGATTTTGACTTAGAACAAGAAATTCATGAAACAATTCAGAAGAACTGTTTTACCAATAAATTGGATGTCTCTATTTTGTCAAGGCCAGCGTCCGCCCAAAACAGCCTCAGTGAATCTTGGTCGATAACTAAACCATTTGGCCATTTCAAGTCTCCTTGAATGATAATTTGTCTGCTTCCACCGTCTAAATCAGAGCGTTCAATCTTAGGCGTGTCTCCCCAGTCTGTCCAATACATCAACCTAGTTATTAGAGATAAGATAAGACAAAGGTAAGGTTAAAGGAGCTTTATCACAGTATTTTGAATTAGTTTAAATACGTAGTAAAAAATGTCCTTTAAACTGAAATAAACCTGAAAATAGTAGCTTATTAAGATAGAAAAACACCAAAAAGACAACTGAACAAGTCATAAAAGAACAAGGATAGGAAGATTAACACGGATTCCAAAGTCGAACTTAAAAAAAATTTAGGCTACACTTTTTAGCATGCGCAAACCATGAAGTAGCTCATTTAGGTGACTGTCTAAGCGTATCGCGGTGTCTAGCATTTTAGTGTTTCCTCTCTTAAATGGAATAACAGCCCTGTCGAACATAGTGCTGAACTATTAACGCGAGGAGAAAAGCTCGGTATTTCAAAATATCTTTATTATTCCATGGGTTCTTCCCTTTGGAACACTGATGAAAATCTTCGAAAGTGTCCGAGGATTTTCACGAAAATTTCCGAAAGGTTTCAAAATTACTCATACATTTCCAAAGATTTTCAACGAAGTATCTTCGTCCGATAAGCTGTTGTTTAGAACGTTGCTACGTAAAAACTACTTGAGATTTCTCATTTCACGATGAGCTTTTTCATAAGTTGCCAAAAACGCCATTCTGGCCAACGCTATCAGATATTGCACATTAAGTATTCCAAGTATTTGCTAATAATTCAGGGTCGATTTGCCGCTCTCTCGGGTACGCTTCCCGCAGTTCTTCCGAAGGAGTGCGGGTATATTCTGCCGACAGCGGCTGAAAATCGAGCCTGCTGTAGGTACGCCATGTATGAGGGCACATCTTGTACCATACTAGCCTGCTAACAATTGCGCTCCAGCAAAACAAGCGATTTCACAAACCTTCTGGCCTTATAAAGAACTATCGCTCTAGGCTTATCTAAGCCTTTTAGTATCGTCCTCCGGTTTCCACCATCTAAGTCAGCACGCTGTATGTTCTGATACGTAACATCAGTCCAGTACAATAAATCATTATCCACATCAAGTGTCAAGCCATCCACTACTCCAACATCCTTCCTGTATGAACAGAATCAAGCCTAACTCTTAGCATAGGAGACACTACGCTATGCATGACACGATGTGGGTAATGGAATCAAGCTTAACTCTTAGCATAGGAGACACTACACTGTGCATGACACGAAGTGTATAATGGACAAGCACGGCAAGTCCTCGAAGATGTTTTCTTTGAATTCAATCAAACAGGAATTTTCAGGACCACTTCAATTTGGCAGCTACGTGGAAAAATGTTTTTGATCGAATTCCATTTGAACCACGCCTTACGACCACCTCGCAGAGACGGCCTGTCGTTATAAAGGCCACTTTATTCTGGTCGCAACGAAAGCTCAGTCAGCCATTTTCATATTTAAAGAGTCCTTTAATACGGGATGGCGACATAAATTGAATATCAGAGTAAGAATAAACGGCATCGGGGCTAGAAAAGTTAAGGTTTAAGAATGTTGAGGATTGCCGGCAGAATTTTCATTTTCAAGAGGTAACTATTTCACATAACATAATGCACTGGGTCAAGACACCCGGCTAAACCTATCATTAATGGATGCATCGACGATTTGAGGGTCTTTCAATGTAAGGATTAAATGTTCTGTTTACCAAACCAACGTGTCTACTCCTCCAACTCCATTCACTGACATTCGCTTTAGTGCATTGGCTGAGTTGTCACTCCAATAAACGCGCTTATCAACCGGGTTATAATCCAGTGCAACAATCATCTCTGGGTTATCAATCTGCAGCTTCTGAAAAACGGCTCTATCTTGTTTGGTGTCCATGAAAAGCTGCCATATTGACGTAGTGGCAGCAACCAACACAGAGTAACTCGGTAAAGGAGCTGTGAAATAAAAACGGAAGTTTGTGTTTGAAGCTAATCCTTTGATTTAAAAAAGAGCTACATCACGATTTCTGCAACTTTAAGAGTTAAAGGGGCTCAGTCACGTTTGAAAAGCTTAGCAAAACTTTTCAAATTCGTTGTTTGCAATCCGCGTCAATCTTCTCCATCCTTAACCATCCTTGTTCCTTTATGGTTTACTATCGTCTCTTTGATGTTTTTCTATCTTTACAAAGTGTTATTTTTAGGTTTCCTTCAATTAACGGTTATTTTTTTCGATGTTCAAAATAACTCAAGATGCCGTGACTGAGCCCCTTTAAGCTTTAATCCGTATTAAATGTTCTCTATCCTTAATCACCCTAGTTCCTTTGTGGTATAATACGTGGCAAAAATAAGTCAAAATACCGTGCCTTTTAGATTCGAGGTGTGCCCTTCTTTCTGACTGCGTAAGGTGATGGAGAGTTTAAGGTGGCTCGATCGGATTTTTGAGTCACGATACCGTTCAACTTTGAGCGACTAGAGCACCACCATTATCAATCCAACAGAAAATCAAACGTTAGTGGTGTGCTAGAGAAAGATGAAAATTTTAAATGGGGTACATTTCACCAAGATCTGAGTTACCATAGCAACGAAATGACGCCATGCCCCATTTTACATAAGACCGAATAACTTGTCACCAGACATAATTTC
>JAHPZR010055919.1:97500-215000 GCA_019787425.1 Platygyra sinensis | reverse complement strand
TTATCTTGCACTGCGCAAGTCTGCTGTGATGTACAGAGTGGACTGCAAAGGGTTCGCGTTGCCACGGTAATCTGGCGGGCCAATACCACGCCCGCCTCCTGCCACGTGACAAATGCACCTTGGAGGTTGCTATTGTAGAGTGTGATAGGATTCTTCTGTTGTCTGCCAAACGTAAGTTGAAGATTACCTGCGAATCAATTAAGCGGTTTAGATAAGTTACAAGGTAGACGGATGCGCTATTTAAAATCAAAATATTTAGTTTCCTTACCTGTTGCAAAACACTTAATTTTGTGCTAGTTTTTTGCTAAGTTTAGCTATAATCATCTCATATCCAAAAAGTGTGAGTGGAATGATTATGTTATCAGCGTTTTCTTTAAGATTTTAAGTAGCTGGAGTTTTGTGAAAAGTTGTGGGACCTGATAAACATCATCTCCTCGACAAATCTTGACTTGTGAAGCAATGAAACAGTAACCGGCGAACTTCGCCGGCTGCCGGCTATTATATACAACCCTGGTTATTAATAACGCCCCCAAAGTACAAAAAACCAAAATGAAATGAAAATAAAAACGATTCAAAAACTACGCATGCGCTTACCATATTTGTACAGCATGGTATACTTAACAATTATTCCATGAGCGCGCGTTGGATATGAGACGATAGATAGCCAACGAGGCGCGTAGCGCCGAGTTGGCTATAATCATCTCGTATCCAACAAGCGCGAGTGGAATAATTTGTTTATTAAAAACGCCCCCAAAATATAGAAAAATAGACTACAATAAAAACAAAAAGGCCCAAAAAATCACGCACACGCTCGCCATTTTTGTAGATCATGGTATAATGGCTGATATACCATGATGGCTAAGCCAATGAAAACTCTCGAATTGCATTATCCAATGATCCAGTTTTTAATAATGGCTGATATACCATGATGGCTAAGCCAATGAACGTTCCTTAATTGTATTATCCAATGATGATGCAGTATTTAATAACACCTATTGGCCACAAACCTTGTAAGAGTTCTCCTCCAATCACCCATGTTCCTCGACCTTGTTCTTGCCACATGAGGAAATGATGGCCAGTTACAGGAAAGTAAACAGCTGACGGAGTTTTCACTCGCTTTGTTTCCAAGCAACTGTACGGTTTTACATCCCGGATGTAACGCTGACGGGTCACCATGACCGAGGCTGTTGTAATAAAGGGCTGGCCTTTGTCGTTATCCTCCCAAAATAAGATCAATCTGTTTGAAACAAGAATCCAGGGAATGAAGAATCACCAAGAACGTGACCTATTCAATCACATTCAATGGCCTGACCTATGCCCTTGATAAGACCAGATGTTTGATCAAATGTGGTCGCCAAACATTTTCCGTTTTGACAGGGCTTTAGAGTGTGAGGTCACGCCATGCTTGATGATTCTTGTTAAATCCAAACTGTTTTATACACTGAGTGGCCAAATGCTATCAAACATGTTTGAACGAACAGAAAGTCAGTTTACGAAGTCTGATCAATTGTTTGGCGTCGTTCAAATTTTATCAAACACGATTATATTAAACACGCTGAAAAGTTCGTGTTTGATCGCCAAACACAGCTGAGGGCTTAAAAAGGCTCAGTCGGGGCATTTTGAATTACTTTGGCCAAGTACAAAGCTACCTTTACATTAACGGAAACTGGAAAATAGTAGTTTACAAAGATAGAAAAATGCCACAGAGACTAAAAAACATAAAGGAACATGCATGGTCCGTGAATACCCTGCGTGGCAGGCCGTAGAAGGGGAGTGAAGTCAAAATAAGCGCGGAAGGGAGATCCACCCGCGTCCGATCTTTCCGCGCTTTGCGCGCTTGTCTTTCCCCTTTCCGTCCTCTTCAGATGCCTGCCACGCAGAGTAGTCCCTGAAGGATGGAAAAGATTAACTCGGATTACAAACAATAAACTTGAAAAACTTTAGGTTAAGTATATCAAAATGCGAAACGTGACGTAGCTCCTTCAAGTGAAAAGACAAATACTTGCATCCGGGATAAATTACCTGTCAGTGAGTTCATTGTAGTAGCCATTTGTTTTTGCGAGCGAATTGTTGGTATAACCAACAAAGTTCTTTGTCTCCGCTTTCTCTGTGTTCGACGCATGCTCTCCGACACTATCCCGTTTGGTAAGAACCACTATATAAACGCCCGACTGCAAATTGAAATCGGCGTTAGCGATTCCTCCATTCTCTACGGTACAGGTGAAGAAGAATTCGTCTCTCTTGGAGTCGAAGAAGATATTAGGCTCGTAAGTATCTCCTTTGAATTTACAGATAGAGTCCGCCTTAAGCACTTTGCCTTTGGAGTCAACGAACAAGCCAATCACTTCCTTGCGAGTTTCCTCCAGGACAACAGCTCCCACATAACCTCCTTTGAACAACAAAGAAAATTGAATAAGAAAAGTTTGAACTTGCGATTCGGTGGAGAAAACTATTTTGTGGTATACTTTGTATATCCCTTGTTTACAAAAATCAGGCTTTTTCTTTCCAATTTCTTAAATTGGAAAATTAACTGCGATGATCATTATTCACTTTCATCTACAACCGCAGTTCAAATATGAATTATTTCATATATACTGCACATCATTTCACTCCTCACGGGAGATATGAACTCAATAAATTGACCTCGCACCCAATGTGTGGCTTCATCGCTCAGTTGGCAGAGCATCGCACCGGTATCGCGGAGGTCACGGGTTCGAATCCCGTTGAAGCCCTGATTGTTTTAGGCTTCTTCTTTCCAATTGCTCAAATTGGAAAATTAAATGCGATGATCGTTATTCACTTTTACTTAAAATACTTTTTGTGCGACGTGGCTTTAAAAACTCAAAATTTCACAAAGAATGAGTGACCTCAACAGCGTTATTATCACACAATAAATTTTACAGTAATTCTTCTGGAATATTACACCCAAAGAGCCGAAACTTTCACCAAATACTTGTAGAGTAAATTTTTGTCTAGCTTGAAGCCTTCTTTGCACAAAGTGATACGTCAGGGCCGATTTACACAGTACGACTTTCTCGCATAAGACAAGCTTACGACAGGCCTACGACATGACTTAGGACCATTTAGCGAGTTGTGTGTTTGATTTAAAAGAAACAATTCATGTCGTAGGCCTGTCGTAAGTTTGTCGTCTGCGACAAAGTCGTACCCTGTAAATCGGCCTTGACTTTCCCGAGTAACCGACACGTATGCGTACCTGTGGCACTGTTGTACTTGATGATGGGGTTAATTGCGTCGATCCACGCCTGAGGCCCTCCCTGCCCGACACCCTTCACGAGCAGAGAAGGCCCGGCCGCTCTCTCGGTCTGTGAGCTCATCACTCTCTGGCTGATAATGATATATTTGTTGTTGAAGTATTCCCTGACACCGCTGCGAAACTGGAAAGCGATCATGTATTCGTCATTCTTGATGTTGTAAGCTACAGACGGCCAGCCTTGGTTTCCTGAGAATTTCAAAGTAAAATGTTATGGTAATTTGTATGTTAATTTTAATACTTTACTCAGACACCGGGGCTAAAATTAAACGTCGGAAAGGAGCCGGGAAGCGGTGATGTCTACACATCCCTCGGATACTTAGAATAAACGATGACAAAACTCGCTAGTTATAGAAAACCTTTTAGTTTACCGAGAAGATGAATTCAGCAGGGAAGGCGCAGTGGTGAGAACGCTCGCCTCCCACCAATGTGGTCTGGCTTCGATTCCGGCCCGTTGCCAGACGTGGGTTTACTATGCTGTTACGTCTCGTCTTACTCCGGGGATTTTTTTCCTGGTCCCCGGGTTTCCTCCCTCCATAAAAACCAACACTGTAAATTCCAATCTGTCGACCAGGATATAGAAACCGCGGGAAAGCCAGCTAAGGCTGATCTGGCGTCCCTTTTACGTCTCATAGAGGGAATTGTCCGTTTATTTCACAAAAACCTTCTCGAACTTATGAAAACTTTCGTCAAATAAAACGGTCATAAACGTGAGGACGCTTGGAAATGTACTCATAACTGGTAAAACAGAAGGATTTTTCTAATTTTAAAAATGAGGCTTCCTGGTTCGGTTTTCAGTTGAAGTTTCAATGCGGAGATAGATCAAGTAATCGAGGCAGTTTTTCGTTCCAATTCCAACTCCTTGAAATTTGTCAAATATTCCGCCAGCCTGCCCACTGGATTCTACATTCAACTCAGTCTTATTTCCTTGCTTGCAAATGTGATTAAACACTGTCTCTCAAATGTGATAACTTACTAAACCAACATGATTACAAAGATTCAGTATAAACACCTGCTTTCTTGTTGATATTAGCAGTGAAATTCAGCATTCTCTTGTCCACAATCCCACCAAAAGTGTCAAGTCTCAAGGCAAACAGTTGATCGGGAAGATTATCATTGTCAACATCCAAATCAAACGCCACAAGATATTCGTTTCTTTTGGAATTCCACGCGGTGCTGTGGTGTAAAACCTTTCCTTGACGGCTAAGGAATTCCGGAACAATCTTAAACAAAGGGCCTGACTTTTTCATCGCTCCTACAAAAGCGACCTGTGAAAGGAAACAAGATATGCGCTTTTAAATTCTTTTGACGCAACAAATAAAAAAATCACAGAAGGCAATAATGCCCTTTAAATCCCGTGGTCAACAACAGAATTCTCCTTAATGATCTCAATACATTTCCCACGGCACTTATCAACTATCTAGACAATTCGTCAAAAATGATCATTTCATAAACTCTCACTACATGCGCATTGATGTTATAGGGGGAAAGTTTATTCTAATCAGTCTTGGGACTTAAAGGGTTGAGATAACTTTGATATTTGCTTGAAGTTTAAGGCATGGTGTTATTTTTCGAAAAATCAAAAGACAAGAATCCTTGATAGCTTTAACGGCCCCTTTGCACGATCCGTTGACATGGCAAAGAATAAATTATGCTGGGACGCAAATAACGCAGTGGAACTTTTAAAACAAAGGAAAGTCGGGCTGGACTGGTAAGAGTTCCTTTGTTTCAGAAGTCCCACTGCGTTTTTTGCCTCCCAGCATAATTTATTCCATACCATGTGACCGGATGGTGCAAAAGGCCTATTGGTTAGTATAAATCTGCTAGCGCTCTATCACGAATGCTGTTCTCTGATTGGCTACGCTACTCACAATCTATTCTGTTTCAGATAGTGAGAAGCGTGGCCGTGTATCCTTGTTAACAAAATGACTTTAAAGTGTCTGTGAAGAGGATTTAGATAAAGTTTTAAACGACTGGTAGATTTATACTAAAAAATTAGATTTAGGATTATTTTGTTTACTTGCAAATTAGCCCTTGTTGCCTCGTTGAAGGGAAAATATTCTTTTGAATTTCTAGTTCAATTAGGGCCAATTTGCAAGAAAACAAAAGAATGCTAAACTAGCGGCCATTTTTGAATAAGGTGTACATTGTCTCGGGAGTGCGCATGAGTTGTTGTCAGCCTCAACAGTTTTTGCCGTCGGCCATGATCCCAGTGGCTTTCTGGTGCTATTGTTTCCATAGTCAAAAGACAGTGCATCAGTTTTACAACGTTCGCGCCTTTAACACATTGCTGTTTGTTTTTTCAATTTTATCATGACCAATCCTGGTAACGGATCATCGATATTAAATACCTTTTTAGCTTGCACGTTTTTCTCCTCCTGTCCCTCTCCATCTACTACAGTCACAGCATAATAAAGCTCCCTGTTAAGCGGGGGATACATGTCCTTGTACTTGATTTTACCCGGATTCTGCAGGGACTGGTCCCGCTCGCCAGACACGTAAGGCGTCATACGCGCGACATTATTAAAGTACACCGTGCTCCGATAAATATTGAAGTGTTTAAATTCCCCATTAGATGTAGATTTCTGTGGACTGAAACACAGGATATAGAATATAAAAAAAAACATGAAAAACGAGAGAGGATAAATAAAATGCCCGCTGTTCACGGGAGAAGGACGAACTTTTGGATCAGTTTAATAGATAGCCTTCATTTTAAAACAATAGGAACTGTTAAGGCTATAATTAAGAAGCTTGTTGGGTCTTTTGTACACAAACTAAGTATCTATATAGAACTATTATAACTAAATAACCATAACCAGAAAATCTACAATAAAAATCTAAAAATTCTAATATCAAGTGCATCAGAAACTCTTTAAATCTAAAACTGTCGAAGTGGAAAGAAATACAAGTTGAAATTTAAGTCACTAGAAAGGTCTTAAGATTTCAGTTTTCATCTAAGGTGACGATATCGAGTCTTATCAGTCACCATTATGTTTGTGACAGTATTCCACAGGGTTGAACTACAAAGTGTTTCATGTTTCGCGAAATAAAGCGAGGAATCTATCAAGAAGCCCCTTACCCGAGTAAACTTGGGACCCGCTTCTTTGTGATGTATACAACATGTGCGGTAATGTTGTATTATCAAGATATTTGGTAATCTATCATGGTATGCCTTATGTATACAGACAAAAATAGCAGATTTAAAAATGGAAAAGAGGACTTCTGGTGGCGCCATGTCCTTTGGCAACTGGAAGTCATAAACGAGTCTTATATACAGTGAAGCTATTCTAGAGACTGGAAACTGCCAGAGTTGCAACAAGAATGTCCTGACTTGGCATGGTCTGTTCCATTATGAAAACAGATTGTGTGATGCTGATTCTTAAAAACGATTATGATGTGAACAAATTACAGAAGGTCGACCACTCAAATAACGTTAAGCTTACTTGGGACTTAAAAAAATGAAGGAACTTGACGAAATAACCAAACACACAAACAGTAATAACGATAAAGGAATACTCAAGACACTACCGCCTTCAGCAGCTGGCATTATATCAATAATAATTTCTTTTCGTTTCAAATTTATTAGAAAAAAACTTATTTGCAAGGGAAAAATGAGACGGAACATTATGGTAAGAAAAAAACAACTTCATTTTAAATTCCTTGTTCATTTTGAACTCACAACTTCCGAAATTGAAATATTTTAAATTAGTACTCCATCTGTTTTTAAATGTATTTATTTTAATTTACTGACTTGTCGTACCTAAATGGTAGATTGAGCCTATTCCACTGCAGTAGAATCCCATCACATTCTTGCTTGGCAGTGAGGTCCTGGACCTTAATCCCCACGCCTGACACAAATATTTGACGTCGTACTCGGGCCGCGGTTTGACTTGGGATATCACGCTCAACTACAGAAACCCTTTGCTCTTCGTTAGCTGTCAATAAAGAAAAAATGCAATTAACAAAAATGGCAAAACGGGTCAGATTGACGGATCTAGTTTACTTACCAAACTGAAGCGGGTCTAATGGCTCATATTGCAGATCACCAAGGTCACTGTTAATCACTTGAATTTCATCCTCAAAGGCTAGAAAAGCGACAAAGATTCAAGTTACCTCAGTCAAATTTTTTCAACCAAACAGGAAGCAGAACAACTAGAAACTGCTCGTTTCGCGAGCTTGGCAGCGCATGTGTGGATTTTCTTTGAGATCTAATTGGCTCGTCACTCTTTTTGTTTCTTGCGATTGGCTTGTTTTGTTTTTAGTATGTAGTGACAAAAACACTGTATTCTCCCGCGCGCGGATCGTACTCGCGTGGAATAGGATCTGATTAACTGGTTAATTCGCGGAATCTCGCGTGTTTCACCCTGCTATCTGCCATAGTTGAAGTTGGGGAGTTTTAATTAAGGAATAACGATGGCTATGCAAAGAACTACGTCAGAAAAACAATGGATTTATATTTCACCTTGGGATTTTGCAAGTATGTAATGACAGCGATCAATTCAAAAAAAACAACAAAAAAAAATAGCCGTCGTGGCTAATGCTCTTCAAACTACACAGATCTTGATCATTTCACTTTGTTGTTGTGCATACGCGTAGAGGAAGGCTACGAAACTGCAAAAATGGCGGTACAGTCACGATATTTTAAATTATTTCGACTGCGTACAAAATCACCTTTAAAAAACTGAGAATAATACTTTAAAAGAGTTAGAAAAACACCAAAGAGTTATGGAACAAGGATGGTTAAAGATGGAGAAGATTGAAACGCATTGCAAACGACGAATTTGAAAAATTAAGACTACACTTTCCAGATGCACAAACCGTGAATGAGCTCTTTTAAAACCCTAATGTTCTTCTTGATGTCTGTGCTGCTGAACACGAAATCATAATCTTCTTCCTGTTTTGATACGCAAGGCAAAATAGTAAAGCCAGCCAGTATTAAATTCCTGGGCAATAATCTTCCCTGTGATATAAAATTTATATTATACATTTTCTTTCTGATTCTTCTTAACGTGGAAAGAAGAAAAAGATTGAATGAGAAATAATAGAATTGGTTATGGCAAGAAAACAAAAGATATCAATTTACAAAGACGTGATTTACGGTATGGACCGGCATTAGTTCCCAGACAATTACCTTTGCCATGAAATATCTTTATTATGACCGTTCAATATAAAACGTTATTGCCAGTTTTATGAAATTTTATGACCAGTGAATAAGAAATCCCTGAATTGCATGCCACAGGCGTGAGGTCACGGGAACTGATATCTCACACTTGGGGCTCGGGTTTTCAAATATTTTTTTGACAGCAGATATTTGGAGTTTATGTTTGATACTAATTTTAAGGGTTTTTCCCTGTCAGGAGACTCCATCGGTAGAGCAAAATGTACTCGGGAAAATGTCAGTACCGTAACTTGAACAAGCACCGTTACTCCATGTCGCTTCAAGCATTAATTTAGCTCGAAACATCAAAATTAAGACGAAGAGTTGAGTCCAGTTGCGTCATAACGCGCTCTGACATGAAAAATCAACAAAGTAATGACTTACCGTAACTGAAGAAGATACATGAAGATAGGAAAACAAGACCGAAGATCTTGCTCCGCTCCATAGTCCGTGTTGTGCTCTGCAGCTAGCTACACTGGAACTTAAATAGTCCAATTCCTTTCCTTTCAAGCGGCTGTACTGACTCTCTTGCCTTCCTTTTCAGCACGTTTGTGAAAGGAAGTTGAGATTATGTTACGAAATTCACCAGGGTGAAAGGTCACCTATGCTACAAAAAGAGGACAACTAAAACCGCCAGTGGGTTTCGTATTCTGGGGTTTGATTTAGGATTGACTTCTTCTCTTGTATTTCATACAAGGTAATTAGCAGAGTTATTTTTGTTATAACATGTAAGTGGATCATGGTTTTCGTCGGTTAACGCCCGGGGGTTAACGGAAGATCCTTAATTAGAGCATTTTTAAACATCATATTTGCCAAGTCTTTGTTCTGTTATTGAAGAAGAGGCTTTAATTTGAAGATGAAATATCGCAGTTCCTGCAAGCATGAAAAGAAGTTCAATAATCTTAATTTTGGGGCCCGAAAAGCAAACGATGATATAATTTGCAACTACAGTTCCCATCAGACCTTGACCGAAACTGAGAAGAGCGTCCTGGTGTGTGTGGCTGGGCGCACCTCCCCATCCAAGGATATATGGAGTACCCCCCGTGGTTTAATGCTCCTTTGAATTAACCAGGCTGGCTCGGTTACTAGGACGAATCTGGGGGGATTCGGTGGGTTCAATGGAACCCCCTAAATTAAAACAGCTAACCGGCGTCAAAACCTTGTAAACATATTAAAGAAACACAGTCATTCTTAAAATTCTTAAAAGCTTATAACCAAGTTACTACCATTGTTTCCGAGGGAACTTGAAATTTTAAAATTTTCCGGGAGAGGATGACACTGAACCCCTCTTATAAAAACCTGGATCCGCACCAGAATTTCAGCCCGGTCGACCGACTGAAATCCAAGAAACACAACCAAATTGAATCGTTCACGACTATCGTAGCTTTGTGGACTCTTGTAACTTACTTATGGAGCTGATTCGCATACTCCTAAAGCGGAAATACATACAAGACAGAAATATTACGACATTTTTGCGGCTATGTTGCGAATACCAAGCTATTTTGTCTAAAAAGTCTCGTCCTGGTTACCAGAGCTAGGCTGGGCCGGGGTGTTCATATGGGAAAATTTTCTTCCTGGTTGCACCGATCGGTAACCGGACCAGCCCGCCGGGCTTCTCATATAAACCCATCGAAAACTTTACGAAGGAAACAGTGGCGAGGCGAGATCTTGGAAATCGAACCATCCCGGCTGACCGGGCTCATACGAAGAGGCTCTAAATTAAGCTGGACTTCCGTTATCTGTCATATGTTTGGGGGTCTTTATCTAGTGAGTGGCTGTAGAATGTCTAAATTGGTACCTCCCCCAGTGGACACTCCCATACAAAAAAGACAGGGGTGGTCTTCGTAAGCTGTTGGTACATGAGCTAGTTTGCATGATGGACTACAATCTTGGACAAAATGGACGAAAAATTAAGACCGCCACTCCCCCATTTCAATGATGGAAAAAATGGCGCGTTTTCGTTGTAGCGCGAGTACATCTTTGAATTAGGGGAAGGGGTGCTTCTATTTCTCATTTTATTCTGTCCAAGATTGTAGCTATGCCAGTACACCTACTGAGAAAACAATGATGCAAGGCTGATACTGCGTAGAAAGCTTAACGGGGCAACGACATGACAGAGTCCAAACTGAATGCCAAGAATTGCAACCGTGGACAGCTGTTTCGACCTTGTTGGGTCTCGTCAGCACGGTGTTGCATGCAAGTAATGAAGTAGTCGGTTGATCGGCCGATGATCCACGAAAAGCAGATGGTGATGACCTCAGATGGACCTTGAACCAAGATTTTTGCAGATTTGCCAATGTCACAAGCAAAACGCGTGAGAAAGGACAATAGGAAAAATACAGAATGTCATCCAGAATGTCGTTGTCGCGATATGGAGACTGCGGACAGTCAAAAACTGTCCCGCAGAAAAAGCATGGCCAAATCATGTTAAAAAAGCAGCATATCGGATCTAAAAAGACCTACGGTCACAAAAATACTGAACAGTCTAAACACATTGATGCAAAGGACCGCAAACTAAAATGCTGCCAGTTTACGTAGGTTCTGTAAAAAATCTGATCAGCCAAAAATAAAGACTAGAAAACGATGATGCAAAGCCGATACTACGTAGAAAGCCGCCTCAAACAACGACATGATAGCATTAAACTTAACTGAAAGCCAAGAATTCAACCGTGTATGGACAGCTGTTTCGACCTTGTTGCGTCTCGTCAGCACGGTGTAGCAAGTAATGAAGTAATTTGCTCGGCTGATCATCCAGAAACATCAGATTTGTGAATGACATCCGTTGCAGACAAGGGTTACAGACAGTGCACATGTTTCGCTGTTACAAATGAAACGGAAATTGTGAAACGAAGCCTAACTCCTCAGCTAGTCATGCAGTGTGTAGCCTGTGTCGACGCGGAAAATTTTCGTCTACAGCGCAGCTGACACTGTGGTGATTTGCGTCAAGGTCAACGCTAAGAGGAGTTGCTTAGTGTGGATTTAGTGGAATAATACTATGGTCCTCAGAGGGATATCTTAAGAGGAGTTCATTCAAGTCATTTTAAGTTATTTCAGACACATACAAAATCTCCTTAATACTAATTACTATTAATTACTATTTCAGTGAACTGAAATAGTGGTTTACTAAGATAGAAAAACACCAAAGAGATAATAATAAACCACAAAGGAACAAGGATGGTTAAGGATGGAGAAGATTAACACGGATTACAAACAACGAAATTGAAAAATTTAGGCTGAACTTCTCAAGATGCTCAAAAGGTGAGGTAGATCTTTCGAATGTTTAACTCGATTCCTTACGATTGAGAGTTTCACACAAAATTGAACTCCAAGTAGCTATATGTCATCATTACATGTATATTTGTACCCTTTTTTTTGGGAGGGGGGGGGGGGGCAGGGGAGGAATTTTCGAAGATTGACAAGAATATTCCGAAAGAATGAGATTACGCTGCAAGTTGAATGTGAGCAAAAAACATTTTTTAAAATAACTTTCCTGTCAGATGGATCGTATTATTGCTTGAGCTAACCTGATTTTGTAAATCGAACATAAATCAAAAATATATTTTACGATAACTGCAGAAATTCACGCGCGCTCATTGGTTAAATTTTATTGTCAATATGCGGACAGACACATGAATTTGAAATTCATGCGACGCGTCAGCGAGCGAGAGCGGGCAATTCGACAATTTGTTATCGTAAAAAACAAATTGATGTCAGTTTTTAATGCGTCTGTCCTGTTATTGACAATGAATTTCGTCATAACATTGTCAAAGTGGTCTGCGGATCCACTCGGCTATCGCCACATGGATCCACAGCTACTTTGACAATGTGATGACGAAATTCATGATCAATAACAGGACAGACGCATAAAAAAACTGACGTCAATTTGTTAAATCGAACATAAAAGAATAATAATTACACCGTACTCCCCTAATAAACATCTTCTCAGTTTTAGTGTTAGTTTACATGTTGGACAAAATTGCATTGGAATTTTAAGAGTCACAATTGCTGGCTTTCTAAACCCCAGATATCAGTGGAGAAACCAGTCCAGAACGAGCCGCCAGCAATTTTTCCAGTCATGGGAGAAGACTGGTGACCAGTCAGCACCACGATCCGACTCTGTATCAAAATGCATTAAACCACTGATTACTTTTGTTAATGCGCACACTCGCCGTTGTACGCAACACGCAAAGCATGATTTACCGCCATGCGCGCTAGGGTTGGCATTGGCGTAATCAACTACGCGCAACCCCTGCACCTTCCACCTAGATCCGCCCCTGTGGGTGGCTACCCCCATTTTTCTTTGTGAATTTCAATAGCCCTCGCTTAAGGTGGATTTCTACTGTCGCGTTTTTGTCTACGCACTTTCAACTTTTTCGCGGCCGCTTGCGTTTACGTAAGAATTTAACCAATTATAATCCTTGGATCTTGTCACATGACATCTCTTGCCACGTGAGCGCCATGTTGAGCTCGATCGTCCATCTTGTCAACAAATTCATGGAACATGGGGAAGTATTCTGATGTAGAGGCTTTGTTAATAGAAGAAGGAGGTTATCAAATCGTTCAGGAGTCATTCTAAAATACTTGTAAAATGACTCGTGGTCATTTTCGTGCATTTCTTTCACTGGCGTGTGGTATTCTCCAAGTAGAAAACGGCTTCGAAATATATCCCTTATCCAGTACTTTTTTTTGTGTCATTGCTTTCTCTTTCGCCTCTGGCGAAAGTAAAAAAGAGGGAGCAAACGCTTGTTTACTGCTGCCGCCATTTTTTTCTTGCCGCTCAAATCAAATTTCCGCTCTTTTTGTTTTCAACCCAGGGCCCAAAGCGTTTGTAGGGCGAAAACGCACGTAAACGTACGTGAAAAAGGCAGCGCAGCAAAATGATTTTACGCAACAGTGGAAACTGTTTACGTTCGTGGTTTTTACGCACGTAAAAGCACGTAAAAGAACGTAAAATTTTACGCGACAGTGGAAATCCACCTTAAGATCTACCATTTCTGCCTGGTACTAATATGGCACAAAAACATTTGTATTTAGAAGGCAACGTCCTTAGTACATCAAACTTTTCCTGGTAGATAAGGTGTTTATTTCACACCTTCACTACTCTTTGGCAGCATATATAATGAAACTGAGAGAGAGAACTAAATAAGACGGCACTTTTAGGAAAGTCTTTGCATTCTTTTCTTCTCTTTGGTGGTCTGTTGTCACACGGGGTTTTGACTCCTTTACATATTAATCTTGTCATGTATTTGCGAGAAAGGACAAAAAGGAATACGTAAGTTTCGTGCATATTCATTTGTCGTTTCAGTCTGGTTATGGATTTTTAAGGAAAAGGTTTCCTGTGAGCAGTTTGCTCTGGTCGAGCTCTCAAGACACGAACCAGTCACTGACAATTCATTTCTGTCCTTTATTATTTAATTATACTGGGTTACAAATTTAAATCTTCTGCTATGAAACTGTTTTTTTCTTATACAAAAGTTTTTTTTACCAAGCACCAGCAACTACAGCTCGAACAAGTGACTTGGTAATCCAGAAACTTTCAGAATTCCTATTGTAAAAAGATCAGCTACAAAAGTCCCTGTCGACATAAAAGGTCCAATACTGTCCCAGTTCGCCCGCGGAACGTTTCTCCTAGAGTGCCCTGGGTTTGAATTACGGCTGGTTGTTTCTTCAGGATGCTGCTTTCTCTCCTTGGATGTCTGGTTAAAAGCCATACAAGACTGTTATCAGCTTTTGTTATTAAATGATTATATTGGCATTAAATATTAACAGTGCGGTGGCGAGGTGAAGAACGCGAAAGCACGTGATCAGAGCGCTCAGAGTCGCTCGAGGGAGCAAGTACCGTTCATGACAGCGACAGTCCCCCGAGAATCTATTGAATCTGCAGTTCTCGTTTCTTTGTCAGAGGTTACCTTGTCTTCGTGCGATAAGGAAACAGCTCGTGCAATAGACCCTTTCACAGTTGTCTGCTGGGTGACCTGGCCATTGAATGTAATCGAGGCTGCAGGTGACCTTGTCTTGATGAAGACCTCACTGTTTTTGTTGTGTAAATCAAGTTGTTCTAATGTTAACTAGTGCATTTACATTACAAAAGCAAAGAGGTCTGTATCAAAGAAAGGTCACCTGCAGCCTCACTGCCATTCAAAGGCCAGGTCACCAAGTAGACACTGCAAAATGGTCTATTCTCTTATCCGACAATCACAATAGAACATTTTTCCCTGCACAAAAACAGTACTTGCGCTCTCGATTGGGGTTTACCTCAGTGTAAAAACCTGTGAAGTTTTTCTTTGTTTTGTAGCTATTGTTAGGGTTAGGGTCTATTGTGTTGACTTCTTTGTTTTCTTTGTTTTACGTCACTGGTGAGTGTTAAAAGGTTCTTACACTGAGGATGAGCCCTTGATTGCTGTTTCATATTAACGAGAACTAAGAAAACCAGAAAGAAAGAATGGAAACCAAAGAAAGCTTTTCATTTCTAGCAATGGTGAGTGAAAATGTTACTCAGATAAGATTAAAACTTCCTAAGCTTTCATTACGTTAAGTGTTTTAATGCAATATTAGGTGCATTGTCTTTTTTCATTGTTGTTGTTGTTTTGTGCATAAAAAGCCCTTGTACACTTTGGACTACATCTATCTTTCTAAATTGCTTTCAACATTTACACTTGATGTAGAGTCTTATAACAAAAGGAAAACACTCTGAAACACAATTGGACTCATGCAACGACAGCAATTTTATTTTTTGGGCAACTTTGGTTTACAATCACGCAGATTCCAATAAAATGTTTAAATTATTGTGCCCTTAAATATGCTTTACTTGGCTCATAAAATATAATTTTTAACTTTTGAATACATATTCTTCTTGATTTTAAGTGTAAAACCTTTCTATTAATTTAAAAAAATTTTGATTTGGAACTTTTTAAAAAAATAAGTTAAGCTTAATGTCTTCTTTAAAATGTGTTCACCTTTCAATACACCTAAAATGCAAATCCAAAATATGCAATTCTTGATTTTGTATATAAACATTACTTTCTTTGTAATTTACGAAAACAAATATGAACTGTGAGAAAAGCAAGTTACAAACCAATAAACTGAAAATAGTGTGACTCTTATGCGCTCAGTTAATGTAGAGAGACCTTTTTCACATGTGCCTTGTGTCCACAAGATGATTACACTAGCTTCAAGGTGATAATGACCAATAACTGTTAGCTAGTAATTCCTAATCCTAATGTAAGGCCTAACCGATCTTGCCAAGTCACTATTTTTGCCTAAACAAACTGCTGTTCTAGTGCTGTTCCATGCCTAACCTAAAATGCTCTTCTTTGCCAATCTGACAACCACAATCAGAGAATAACATTATGTCTCGCTTATGTCTCACTACACAAACCAAGTGCAGAAGGGTCAGTTTTCCCTGAACATAGAACCAGTCAAATCATTGCTAAATAGCAAACATCACATCACTGCTTTTACAATATTAGTACATGATGAAAAGTCTTCAAGGGTATCTGCTGATCAAAATGTGAAACAGACATGTTTTGTGGCAGAAACATGAGTGATGTTTGGACATTCAGACTTATGAAAACTACACTGCACAGATAAAAGTGAACAACTAATACCTTGTACATAATCTCAATATGGTTATTTCTTTTGATCGACTGCTGCTCTCAAACGACTCTATTAAAACCCTTTCAAGTTACAAAATTCAAAAAGAAGACAAGTTTGGTACTTGATCATGGTCTTACTACATATTCCATTGCAATGGTGCTCATAAAATCATGTCAAATTTGAAAATGTCATTAAGTATCGATTGACATCATTCAATCAAAGTTGTCTTGTCTTTCAGAACAATTCACACTTGCCTGATTGTTTAGGAAGTGTATTTTTCTCCTGCGGCTCAACATGCTTCAACTTGCTGTGGTCAAAGGTTTTTACTTCAGCTCTTGTCTCAACAGCCTCCTCTTTGATTTCTACAACAAAAAGTTTCTCATTGAGTACCAGCTGTGGAAGATATGGTCGTGTGATCCACGTTTGAACACCAGCCAAACTTATTGTGTTTTCTTCTTGAGTAAAGTATACCCACTGACACTTACCTAAGCTGAGGGTAGGGGCACTAGGTAGGCATAAGGAACAACTTGTAAGGGGTACAGGTTGTATGTACTAGGTTGGGCATACTGGTTAGCGAATAAGGGGTCAGTCAGGGAAACATGGGCATTATTAGGGTAGGGGATAAATTAAAGAAGAAGTGAATGTGTTACTTAAGGTAGAGGGGTGCATTAGTAAAAGGAAGCACAGGCTAGAAAGGGAAGGGGATTGCAGGGGTTTCATTGAGGGCTGGGTACTTGACAAATTGACCTGCTGTCATGACAATTTTGCTTTCCTTGTTTGCCCATTTAGCAGGAAATTTATCTTGTGCAGAAGTTCAGTTCAAAGTTTGTGGAACACCGAAAACCAGTTGTCATCTTGCTAAAAATGTTAATGAAACCCCTGGAGTAGTTACACAATTGGGATATTGATAGCTCAAGACTAAAAGAATGTGTTAATAAAGAGTAAGAGGGACAGAGAAGGGTAAGTTGATAGGTTTGGCCAGGTTAACGTTGAACTAGGATGGTAAAGGAAGATTTCAGGGGAAATTTCTGTGAAGACTCAAAAAGAATTCACTATGAGGAACATGATATCTAGTGGTCTGGGTTTTTTTTGTGAAAATTAAATTTTGTCCACCCTGTTCAATCATACCTTCCTTGGTAGGCAGATGCGTCTTATCTGTAGTTTCAACGTGCTTCAGGTTTTTTGCTGAGTCAAACCTTTCAATTTCCTTTAATTCAGCAGCCTTGTCAGGCAACTCATCAGGAAGAAGTTCTTCTCGTAGTGTCTGTGGCGTTGGTGTTGGGTTTTTCTCTTCTGTTTCAACATGTTTTAGTTTTGATTTGTCAAATGACTTGACTTCAGCTCTGGAATCAGCTTTTTCCTCATCGATGACTAATGAAAAGGAAATAAAAATGTTATTTACTAATTTGCTATTGTAACTACAACAAAAAAATTGCTGAACACCCATGTACACCGAAAATGTTTGCTAACAGTTGCTGGTGAACTTCTCCATAGATTGAATATTCAAGCATAAAAGATCGAGGCCCTATTAGGGGTTTTCAAAATACAAATTATTGAGGATACTTGGGGAAAAAGTTATTGGGATGCAAGATACTACAATCAGGTAAAACTGAATATCAAGTATGAAAATTCTTAATTTTTGCAAATAGAATAAACCCAGGATTTTTGAGGGAGGATGGCTGGTACCTTAGGTTTGCAAAATCAATGGAGCATGTTCCCAAAATATTGCAATTTTGAGAATTGGAGCCCAACTGAAAAACTGTTTCAAAAAATATATATTACCAATGCCACAAAGTACCTGCCCAGAGTGTTTGCCATTAAGTCTGTCAAAATATCCACAACCTTTTAGCCACCTGACCCCTCTGCCCCCCTCTGCCCCAGTTAAATCCACCCCTGATTTAGACCACAAGTTCATGGGATATGGGATGCTCAAAACCCTACTGGGGCCTTGAGATTGCATATTCTAGCCAAAGCCTGTCAACACACCTTCCTTTGTTGGTAACACCTCTTTTTGTTCAGTCTCGACATGTTTCAGTTTGGAATGATCAAAGTTGGCAACTTCAGACCGATCAGGGAGCGTGTCTGGCATCATTTCTGCTCTGATATCTGAGGATATTGAGAACAGAAGGTGAATAAGAACAATGCAGAACAGCCACACTGAAAGAAAACTACAACAGATTATATCAAACAAAGCAACGATAAGCAGTTACAAGACAACCACTCTCAAATAAAGTTTTTCTAGTTACATGGTTAGGAACAACACTGCTACTTCGACAGTAAAATAGTGATCTAAAATGTCAGCCATATTCACATGGTTAATCCTGGAGGCATCCCTGGCACCTCAGATGTTAAGCACAAGAAGAGGGCCAACACCTCAGCAAAACTTTAACAACAGACAATTACTAAAAAAAAGCACTGAATCTAACCTCCTGCTCCAGGTAGGGTAACTTTTTCACTTGTCTTCACATGTTTTAGTTTAGTGTGGTCGAATGATTTCACTTCAGCTCGAGAATCAATGGCTTCTTCTTTGATATCTGACGGAGACAATATTGCAGACCTAATTACCTCACAGTTTTAGAGCTGTTTATTACCTACACACTGTTAAATTTTCCAAATTTTAAATTGCTAGTGTTGACAAATGTTACAGTATGTAAGCATTATGAATCATGTATAGTTTAAAGGGCCCCAGTCAGCCACACCTTTGTTTTTGTTCACATGCGAGAATTTGGCTATTATATTTTATTCGGAGCCTGTCAAAACAGAAGAAAAATCACTGTGAAACTACTCAAGATAATTAAACATGCCTTCAGGAACATAGCTTACAGTAAATAATAAGAATTTGCTTCATCATGCTATATCAATAATTTCGGTGTTATCGAAAATGGTGGAGGCTGACTAGGGTCCTTTAAACATACAACATGCCACTTGCAAACTGAACATGGGAGCTTTCCCTCCCATGCCAAGGAAATTTACTGTTCAAGTGCACAATTTCCTTGGGTGATCATTGGCAAATTCAGACCTTGAGCTTAAGGGAGGGGGGGGGGGGTTGATCTACTTGGCCTACTGGCTTTTCTCCCTTCTGTATTTCTTCTTTTTCACCCAAAATAAGGGGGTGGGGCCAGGGCTCCTGGGCCCTTCCCCTGGATCCACCACTAGTGATGCACATGTGTAATGCTTGCAATTTTGTGCTAACTAGCTTTGCATCCAATTTGCTACTGTAAGCTTTGGAAGAACCCTTAAGCCTGAAAAGTACTCTGCTCTGCCTTTGGCCTTTTATTCCAGTTAATTTCTCAAACCATGACTATTAACAGTCACTCCTTTGGGAAATGAGTTGTGGTTAATATGTTTTATGAATGTAACATTCTTCAAAGTCTGAAATAATTAATAATTTTATACAAAGAATCTCTAGACTTACCTTCTTTTGATGGGAGGACAATTTTTTCTGTAGGTTCCACATGCTTGAGCTTTGCTTGATCAAACTTAGTGACTTCTGAACGGTCAGGTAGGTCATCGGGCATCATTTCTGCTCTGATGTCTACAAAAACACAATAAGGAGGTGGATTACAATAGTTTACCTTTTGTTTCTTCTCACGGTTAATCCTTAAAGCATCCTTGGCACCTCAGAGCACGAGAAAAGGGCTGACACTTCAGCAAAACTTTGGCAACAGACAATTACGCGCAAAAAAACACTGAAACTAACCTCCTGCTCCAGGTAGGGTAACTTTTTCACTTGTCTTCACATGTTTTAGTTTAGTGTGGTCGAATGATTTCACTTCAGCTCGAGAATCAATGGCTTCTTCTTTGATATCTGATGGAAACAATATTGCAGACGTAATTACTTCACAGTTTGAGAACTGTTCATTAACTACATGTACTTAGCAATTAGATTATGAGCTTGAGATTTCAATGAGGTGATAGTTGATGAGGCCGAAGGCCGAATCAACTATCGCCTCATAGAAATCGAGAGCAAATAATCTAACTGTTTTAGTAGAATTCTAACTGAAATCAACACAAATAAAGTTTCCAATGATTTTCCCACGCATCATTGAACTTTACCCCTAAACAAAGTTGCGCTTATCGAACTGTCATTGGCAAATTTGCAGTTGTTTACGCGCGTATTCGCTTTTTCAGTATTTTCAAGTTTTTAAAGTCAAGAAACCGTAAATGTGCTTCTTTTAGTCTTCTCAGGAATTCAATTACCCCTTTACATCTAAAATTCCTTCCAAAACTTCAGAAAAACTCTAAAAACATCGCATTTCATGTACAGCCGGCAGCTTCTGTACTCTAATGGCTGATAGTATACAAGTAGCTCAGCCAATCAGATTGCAGCAATTGCATTAGTATACTAGTAGAATTCTACTAATTACTGTTATATTAAAGAATCTCTAGACTTGCCTTCTTTTGATGGGAGGACATTTTTCTCTGTAGATTGCACATGCTTGAGCTTTGCTTGATCAAACTTAGTGACTTCTGAAAGGTCAGGTAGGTCATCGGGCATCATTTCTGCTCTGATGTCTACAAAAACACAAATAAGGAGGTGGATTACAATAGTTTACATTTTGTTTCTTCTCATGGTTAATCCTTGAAGCATCCTTGGCACCTCAGAGCACGAGAAGAGGAATGACACTTCAGAAAAACTTTGGCAACAGAGAATTTCTCGCAACAAAACTTACACTGAAACTAACCTCCTGCTCCAGGTAGGGTAACTTTTTCACTTGTCTTCACATGTTTTAGTTTAGTGTGGTCAAATGATTTCACTTCAGCTCGAGAATCAATGGCTTCTTCTTTGATATCTGATGGAAACAATATTGCAGACCTAATTACTTCAACTGTTTATTGACTACATACTGTTGAATTAAAGAATCTCTAGACTTACCTTCTTTTGATGGGAGGACTATTTTCTCTGTAGGTTGCACATGCTTGAGCTTTGCCTGATCAAACTTAGTGACTTCTGAACGGTCAGGCAGTTCATCTGGCATCAATTCTGCTCTGATGTCTACAAAAACACAATAAGGAGGTGGATTACAATAGTTTACATTTTGTTTCTGGCATGGAAGGAGTAATGACGACAAGGAGCTGAGAAAAGCAGAGTTGTTTGAGGGAGATGTTAGGAAGGGGCAGGAGAAGCACGGGGTTTGACTGTAGTTCTTGTCCCACTCCTCCTCATCCTCCCTCTCCTGTGCTTCCTCATTCTCCACCACCTTCTTTCACCACCTCATTATTGTGGTTAAGGTGGCTTACTACAGTTTTGATGGAGTATAAGAGCACAACTTTTAACTCTTTCAAAAAAGGTTCCAAGCTGTTTTATCCTTCACTGTTTACTGTTTGCTCAAGTCTTTTACCATTCCATGTGAAATTTGAACAATTAAATGTCAACAAATGGCCAAAATGAGCAACCGAGTACCCAATGAGAGACTGGGCACTAGTATGTTAAGTCATTGGTTTTTTTCAAAATCTACCTGTATGACCCCACGTTAAAATTTCAGGAATAAGAAATTGGGTCTGATTTAACATTCATGCAAAGTAAAATAAAAACTGTATGACAGATTTTTTGCAAACTAAGAGAATGTGAAATCAAAAATAGCTCACAGATTTTTTAAAAATTTTGGCTCTAAATGTGATCCACCCTAACAGATCAACTGTGAAAATTTCATCATAGGTTGTACGGTAGGTTATAGAGAAATCCTCGATCAAAGACAGGTTTTTACAACCTTGGACGAGAATTGAATTGCGCATGCCCTTTATTTAAGCGCCACTCACGTGATGCCATGTATCGAGTGCGAGAAAGCAAGAGTAAATTAAGAGCTCTTTCACCCAATGTTTGTCAAACTTCTTTGCCATAAATTTTTGGCCCTAGGCTTGAATACATGTTTGAACGGAGTTTGAATCTATCTCTTCTACATATACCAAAGAGATCTAACGCCTTTCAAGCACTTGCTGAAGTGGATTTCGTTACTTCTTGAGGTCACTTGCATCATTTTTTCACACGACAGATACTGACGTCTGGCAGGCCATCTTAGCGCGCGCTACTAAGTTTCGGAAAAACTGTCGTAAGCCACCTTAATTCCACCCCATCCTGGAGAAGGCGGTGGAGGATGAGGTGGAGGATGAGGTGGAGGATGTGGAAGAGGAAGAGCAGGAGGAGAAAACACTGGAGAGAGACGATGAGTGGCAGGAGGGACAAGAGCTACAGTAAAATCCCTATCAAGTGGCCACCTTGTTTAAACAGCCACCCCCATTAGACAGCAACTAAACAAAGTCCTGGTGACGAATTTTCTACTGTTTTTCTCTCTATTAAGTGGTCAAGCCCCTTCAAGCGGCCACTATCCATTTCTCTGAGGGTGGCCATTTGATAGGGATTGAACTGCAGTTGGTAAACCCAGAGTTTTGTCATGTTAAGTCACCCTAACAATTCCCCAGGAAGCCACTAGTTTTCCTTGGAGGAGAGAGGTGCTGAAAGACTGGCATACTGAGAATGAACACAGAATTCTCAATACATACATACTTTACTAAATCTGAAATCCAACCCATAAAATGCATTAGGACACTCCACCTCTAAAACTCAAGGGTTGAGACTTGATTAATAAGGAGAAATACCTCCAGCTCCTGGTAGAGTGTTGTCTTCTTTTGTTGTAACATGTTTCAACTGACTTTTGTCAAAAGTTTTTACTTCTGCTCTGGAATCTACAGCTTCGTCATCAATATCTGAAAAGCAAAAAATTCATCATCAAATAGCCTTTTCAAAAACAAGTAATATTGCTCTTAGTTTAAGAAACATCCCAAATTTATTTATTTATCGAGTCCTTGAAAGGTGCACAGCAAATTGATCCATTTACCTTGTTTACTAGGAAGCACAACCTTCTCCGTTGTGGGCACATGGTGCAATTTGTTTTGATCAAACTCTAGGACTTCTGAACGGTCAGGTCGTTTTGATGGAGGTGGCATCCTCTCTGCAGTGAGATCTGAAAGCAAAAATGTACTGAGTTATCAACTTCTCCCTTTTAATCACAGCAATGTTTCTTCACTCACAACCAACAAACATTTTCAGTTTTTTCCAATTTCCAGGGGCAATGAAAAGTTTGAGGAAAGTTGTGAAAGATGGTCATTTGTTTCTCATGAATCCTATGCAAGAATTAATAGCATACACAGGACACACAGATTCAGTGCTCTCAATAAGACCTTGCATGCCCAGAGAGCGTGAACTTGCAGTAAAAGACAAGCACCTGTGGAAATGCCATAATAAACTTTATATTGAGGAATAACTTGATATGAATAATTTACCCTGTGCAGTGGGAAGACTTGTCTTTTCTTCTGTCTCCACATGTTTGAGACTAGTTTTGTCAAATTTCTTCACCTCAGCTCGGGAATCAATAGCTTCCTCGGCAATAACTGAAAGAGTGATTGTCGTGCATTACTTAAACTGCTATCTGCACACATTTCTGCCAAGTCTTTATCTATTTTATCTTGAACTTTCAATTTTCTTGATTGCTGCTCTTTGGAGAATGCAGCTGGGGGCATGGAGGATGTTAGAGAAGGTAGTTCAAGACACAAACCAAAGACGCAATCCCCCTTAATGGAGGTATCCTTCAAGATTTTTACAAAGTCTGAGTTCCTTGGAAATGGGATTTCCAGCAACCTTTGGCCAAGTCAGTGAGCTATAATGTCTCTTTTCAATTTAAGGGGTTCAACTGAACAACTCCGCACCCCTAGATCTACCCTAGGTAATGAAAGACTCAATACTTGCACTAACATCAGATGGGTTTGACAGATCAGCTCCATGGATTGCAGTAGGTAGATTTCAGTCTAAGGTCTCTTAGGTATCATCTTACTGTTAGAGCAGGGTACAATTTTGAAAACCACTTGCCCAGTGGGATAGTTATCACTTGACCCTACTTTTCCTTGCTGTATCTGTCACCATCGTGAATGACGTACCACATGCTTCATTTTTAGTGTTACGCTTCTGCAATATGCAGGATTCAGCATATCACATCCACGATTAATGCGAACAAAGTTTGCTTAAATTTTAAATTTATTCATGCTCCGAGTTCATTGTATCGCTCATTGTCTAATCTTAAGTTTTGAAATAACTACTGACTCAAAATCTTCAATTTCAAATGAGGTTATTTCAATTAATAACTTAATAATAATAATAATAATAATAATAATAATAATAATAATAATAATAATTTATTTAACCATGTGTCACCTAGGAGCTGAGAGCTTGTTTAAACGTGAACATGAAACTAATTACAAATGATAAACAAATAAGAACCTATTCACTTGCCAAACTGGCCACCGAACCTCTATTTCCACTTTACCAAGAGCAAAATTTCCTTGCCCTGAGCAATCAGACCTGGATTATTGCCAATGGTACCAGAGAAGCCAACAAAATTTAATATCTCCTTGTTGAAGAATTTTTTCCTTTGCATCATCCATCTACAAAACTTTGTATTAATATTGTAACAAGATTTTACCATCTTGGGTGGGAAGAACATTGCTTTCCTTGGTTTCAACATGTCTTAGCTTGGTCGAATCAAATTGGGCAACTTCAGACACATCTGGTAGATTGTCAGGTCGCAGTTCTGCACGGAGTTCTGAGGAATACATGAAAAGTATACACATAAGGATAGATATGGAGTTAGTTTTACTGTACAGTATGTCAATGGTATCCTTGTGCTACAAAACTTACATCTGCCATGGGAGCCTAATTGAATTAGTATTTCATGGAACATGTACACTTAGCAAAAAAATATATATATATTTTACAAAACTGGATGTTTTCCAAACCTGTAATTTTTCAAACACGAGATCAACTTTGTAACATGCATAAATATCTATATATCTTAACATATCACTTGTTGCCAAACATGTGAGTAACCAAGGTTAATATGTCAAGAGACAGTGATATCGGTACAGTATGAAATACATGTCACATGTTGATATGTGATATATGATCTAAACACAAATGAAAACGATGTGGCCCATGCTTATGTTTCGGCTTTTAAAAACGAAACATGATAAAAAAAAATATGATGCATATGACACAAGTTTCAAGACAGAATGCAAACTTGGGAAAAACATGTGAGGCATATAACACATTTTCCATTGATCACAACTAATGACACAAGACATGACAGATCTTGGTACTGGTATTCATGTTAAGAAATTAGTTCACAACAAGAAACTACACATACTTCTTATCAACCCTAAAATATTTTGATATTGAATGACATGCAAACTTTACTAAAGAAAAGATCGCACTTGGAAATAAACAAAGAGAGGTCTTACAGAACAATTGTCTAAATCTTACTCATCCCTAGGGAGAGGGGGACCTTAGCCATCTCTTGTTCCATGTTGGTGTTAGTGTTTGGTGTTTTTGTCAACTTTTTTATTCAACTTAATGTAAAAATTTTGAATGGTGGAAAATGAGTTAGAATCTAACTTTTTGCAATAAGTTCCTTGAAATAAATGTTCCATTAGCCTAGCAATTATATGAAAGACAAGAAATCAATAATTCAGAGCTTTCTTCCTCAAAGAATTAGACATAATTAAGATGCAGTATGTTAATTTTTTAACTTAGTATCATATAACCTTATATGGACTAAAAGTTGACTTTTAGCTTTAAACCATTTAAGTTCAAAGTTATTGTATTCAATAAATACAACAATTCATTGAATAATTGTTTTCATTCAGAAAAATGTTCAGAGCTATCTTATTCTAAAAAGCTCATGAGGACTCCCGAGTTTCAAGTAAGAAATTATTCTGTCAAAAATCTGACTGTATGCAAATAACTATTATAATACCAGGATGTGAAAACAAAAATACTGCCACAGTCATAAATATTACAGTGCTTTAGCACACAAGAGGAAGGGACTACGCCTTAAATGGGAAGATGAAAACATTGTAAAATTTCTAGCTACGAGATTCAAATATGAAGTGATTATTCATTTATTGCAGACTTGACTTTTATGCCCCAAGGGCAATCTTTGCATGAAGGCTTCTCACAAAAACAACATTGGTGCAGCATCACCCACAATAATTTTTTGACCTGTTGAACGCATGTCGGTATAATAACTCCAAAACAGAAGGTACATTTGAGCTTAGCTATTTCCGGAGTTCAAAAATTCGAGATTAAATCGACAATTGACCCATCTCACAAGTGGATGATGGTGCTAGCGAGTGTGAGAAATGCAGCTGAATGACAGCACGTAAGTTAGTAACGCATGTATTTTTATCTCCTTTTTAGCGGAAGACCTTTTGTCGATGTAATAACACAGGCTTATTGTCTGATTGACACAGTACGTGACGTTCGCTTCTAGTTTCCGCACAAAAACACGTTCGTTTCTGGTTTCCTGCAAAACAACACGATCTTGGTACGCAGCTCACATGAGCTGTTTTTGAGGAACGTGAATTAATATCAAATAATCCCTGCTCGGGGCTAGCAAACGTTTAACCGTTTTTATCCCCAGAACTTTATCAGTAAAAATTATCCCACCTTGTGGCGTCGGAAGAGGAGGGTTTTTCTCCGTTGTCTCAACATGTTTTAGCAAATCCTTGTTAAAAACTTCCACGCCAGAGAATGGCGCAGTTCTGTGCTCGTCCTCGATCGCTGCGGATTAACAGAAGAGGATATGAATAATAATTAAAATTAAAAGGGTCTGCAAATTCAAGGACATAAAATTAACACACCTTAATCTTACCTTTAAAACAATTAATAGAAACTGAAATGGACAAAGGTATTTGATAAGGAAACTAACTCACTCGTTTTCGATGGCAGTGGGTTCTTTTCCTCAGTATGAGTTTTCTTCAACGTTGACGAATCAAATCTCTTTATTTCAGAGCGATCAGGAAATTCGTCTGGCTGAAGCTCCTGTTTCAGCGCTACAAGATGCAAAATAAGTGCATATTTCAGTCAAACCTAAGGTATACAAAGGTATTTTGAAACCTCACAAAAATATTGCTGCAAATTGGATGCAGATCAACTTGGATCGATCGTTCACAGTCAGTCTCTCGAACCAAGCCTCGATAAACTCAAATTCTACAAGTACGCCCACTATTTTAACATTTAAACTTTATTGCACTGAGATAAGCTTTTGAAAAAACAGTAGAACTCAAATATTGTAGTGTAACCATCTGTCTTTCTGAAAGGAAGTCTACGAAATTCTTCAATCGTGCAAAAGTTATGGACGCTCTCGCTGCTAGCAATCTAAAGCTGACTTACTTTCGTTCGAAGGTAGAGTATTCTTCTCCTCAGTCTTAACATGTCTCAGTTTAGTAGAATCAAACGAGGACACCTCTGTAAGGTTTGGTTTATCTGCCATATTTTCCGAGCAGTAAATTTAGTAATAACCTCGTCAACCTGTTATCCACAACTGTCTCGAGTAAACTTTCTTTGCTTTGGCTTGCACAAGGGAAAATGGGCCCGCCCCCATTTGGACACTGATACCATTACCATATAAGGAATGGCGTTACATCGAGAACATAGAATGTTTCTGCAGTATTTTAATAAATCTTTAGAGTGCTTGTCATCTTCTTTAATTTTTCTTTCTGCTCTTACAATAATTCGCTCTGTTTGTTAGCCTAAGAATTCTATTCCGAATGTACAGTTAAAAACACCTGAAATTCATTTTTGCCAGCCTGAAAGAATGCCAAGAGATTTGACACGTACCCGAGGTAATTCAAGTGATAATACTTTTATTGAAATGTTGTTAGGAGCCTTTATTAGTAATGCATTTTCAAAAAGCTTTGTTCAGGGAAGCCTGATAAATTGTCTCAATTATTTCACATTGGCTTCTATGGGTAAAACAATATTATTAGTTGAACACAATTATTATTTTCATTACACATTTGAATATTAATTAGATAGGACATTGTATTGTAGATATTTATTTTTAGTTTATTTTGGTTGAGTTTTTTCATTTTATAACACAAACCCACAAGCTGTATAGCTCAAATTTTTGTCATGTGTAAATAAAGGTTATTATCGTCATCATCATTATTACCATTACCATTACTGTTATTACTATTATTTTTATTGTCATTATTTACTAAGGGGTATGCTTTGTTTTCATTTTTTTAAATTTATCCTTATGTCAGGTGGACTTATTATATTCAGTATCCCAGTTTCTCCGATTTGTCAAAATTGTACTCTCGCAACTATAAAAATATATGAATGAAATCTGATTCATTGTTCCTGAAATATTTTACTGCAAGCCTCTGACTGACATGCTGTGTTCAACACCATACATATGCAGGATAATTCTGCTTTTAAGTTGAAATGAATTAGAATCTTTGTAGAAGAAGCTAGATCAGCCTTAGCTAGTTTTTCATGTGGATCCTCCATCTGGTCAAATTGGTTTTGTATCGGGAGGAAAACTGGGAACCTGAAGAAATCTCTTGAAACGAAGTAACAGCCAACCCACATACATGCATGGCACACAGAATAAAACCCAGGACACGTTAGTGGGAGGTGAGTGCCCTTACCAATGTATTGCACCATCCCTGCCTCCCACAAAGTTGTTATGGTTTTTTTTTAGAGGAAACCACATCAGACTTTTCTGGTTTTCAGGCAAGTCCTTTATGCAGTAGAATTGGAATTTGGGTTCAAATGATCTTTCTTATTTGCCACATTGCAATATTATTTAGACTATTGATTTGGCATCCAAGTGCAAAAGATTCTTACATTTATCTTGGAATATTTGCCTTGGGAGTCTGCAGCAAATGAAAGGTCAAGGCATAATATTTTTATGCATGACAATCAGCATGGAATCTTACATAGTTTGATATATCATGTCATGTCATAGTTACTGATCACAAAGTTTACTTTATAACCTCTGCATGGAGTTCCTGTATTTTCTATCACATCAGGTCCGTTTCTGACAACTAAGTTCACACATAGCACTAAGTATGAGTTTAAGATTTATTTGCGGAACATTACGTCATGTCACACAAACTATTAATCCATGTACAGATGACTGGAGACAGGTCAAACTCGCTGAACCCAGAAGTATAAGAAAATGTTTAGAAAAACAACAAACAAAAATAAATGTGAAAAAAAATCAATGAACAAAGAATTGCACAAACTTTTAGACAGAGAATAGATAGTATAAAATTTAAACACAGTGCCAACCTATTTAGCCATTAGGCACAATGTCATTATAATGTTAACTTGCTTCACTTAGCATGACAACTGCATAATTGAATGATAACAAACACAGACAACACAAAGAAACAGATTGCTCTGCTGCTCACTCTTGTGTTCAATTAGTTATTGTTGGAGTGTCCAGGATCAAGATGCTGTTTTACACTGATAGAAACAGTCCTGTTCAGTTCCTAACTCGCAGTGCATGCACATAAAAAAATCACTTAACAGTAGGAAAAATTGCATGGTCAGTTCTAGAGCTTCCCTGTGATATCTCTATGAATCTGTGGAATGACAGACATTTACAAATTAGGTGAAAGGGCAATTAAATGTGTTATTTACAAATACAAATCGCTCAATTAATGCCCTTTTACAGTGATCAAAGCCACACATTGAAACATAACCAGCCCATACATGGTAATAGCAATATTAAGGTCACAAAATACTGTTATTTTTTTGTTAACTGCAATGAAATCACAAGTCACTCTTTAAACAGTTGATTGAATCTCATACTTGCTACTAGCGATTGTCTACATTTGTATCACTGCATGTAAAGTCAATGGCATGTTACTTATTGCATGTACAAAAATTCAACTAAACATAAACAATTACTATCTTTACAGCACTATAAGAATCAATCAAAATACAAAAAGAAAAAATCACCAATGTCGCTGAGATCAAGAAAATTAAAAACAACTATAGACTTATATTTTAATAAAATCATTACCACTTGTTAGAATGTGATCCATCCAATTTCAAAACTGCTCAAATTCCACCAAACAATCCTATCAAACATCTTACTTTTAAACAGTCTCACTGTGTTAGGAAATAAGGCAAAACTTTATACTGTCTCGTGTTCTGAATATACACCCATGCATAAATCACTGTGCAATGCATAATAAAACAGATATCTTCCGTAACACCATACCATGATATTACATTTCAAGCTGAGGATAAGCATTTATTTTGATTTATCAAGAATTAAACGCAATGCAAAGATTTTATGAAGCTACACAAAGAACTGCCTACAAGACCTTTGTATAACTTCAATCCAAAATATCAGATAAATGTCACCTATGAAAGCTGTATGCTTGTCATGAAAGTTGTCCAAGAGTATCATTGATTACCCTCCTAAATACATCCTGGTGGTTTAATGATGCAGCCACATGACCACTGTCAATATATTCTACGGTGCAACCAGGCCAAATGTCGCATGGACTCATCACATTGTCTCGTGGAACATATGCATCGTACTTTGCCACTACAAACCGAGCCAAGCTGGTATCAACTGGTGGTGGAAAGTTTTGAAGATGTGTTGCTTCATCCATAACAAAGTTCATGAAATCTACTGTTTCTGATTTCACTGAAAAGCTTTTTTTGGTTTTGATTGTTTTCAGAACTAAGGGTAAGTTTTCAAAAAGAGAAGACTTAAAGCCATTGTAGATATCTTCATGTCGGAGGGACAGTGTTCGGAATCCACTCTTGTCCATTTTTTTCTTTTCTTTTTCCAGGAAGGTTTTTGTTAACGAGTCCCAATCAGAATAATCTCTCATAAAATTTCCTCCGAGACTATCATTACTAAATTTGGTAAATGTAGCTCCACTGATAGGAATGTAATCCATTAAATGGTTTCTGTAGTCTTCATCTGAAAGTTGCTGTTCTAACGTATTCCAACAACAAGCCTTGCTCATCACACCCTAAATAGAAGAAAGAAATCTGATCATTTATCCAGTTGCAATTGTTGCATCAGATAATATGTTGGTCGAACAAGTTCACAAGCACTAGAACTCAGCAATCATAGTTCTAAAAAGCAAGCAACAAGACGTGATGGTACTCATAAAATAGAGTTGCACATGCACACGAGCTCAAAAGAGTACACCAAATTGTTACCATTTGTTTTGTGTAGGTGATACAATGTGAATTTTTGCCAACCCTCCCGGATTATCTGAGAGTCTTCCTGATACCAGCTGAGTCTCCAAATCTCCCAGACACAAAGGAAAGTCACAAATTTTGGCAGATTTTTTGCAGTCAGGAGGGAAAATTGTTTTAGATACATGCATTGTATTTGAAGCATATTTTGAAGTTGAATAGGCAGGTCTACTTTGAACAACTTCATTTCAGTGTCAAAAAAGGCAAAATAATGTGCATGTCCAGAAAACATTTGCCTGTGTAGCAAGCGTTCCCATACAAGCCAAACAAAATAGCGAGAAGGAGTTTTCATATTCAGGACGTGTGGAAAATGGGACGAGAAGAAAAAAGGTCAAAGACCTGCACCTTTTTGCTCTCACCCTTCTCGCAGCCCTATATTTCTTTCGGTTCGTACAGGAATGCTTGCTACACAGGCAAAGGAAATATCCATACCCTCACCAAGGACGATCACTGGAAATTCTGAGGGAGTGGGGAGTCTCAAGAGCCAAATTTTAAAGAGAAAGTATGAAGCTAACCTGGAAATTCAAGCCAAACAACCATCCTTGATGGAGGTATCTTTTCTGGGACTACACAACAAGCGATCACCTGAATTCCATTTTTTTAGTTAACATGTCCATGTGCATTATTGCATACTACTGTATATTAAGGCAATAATACTCTGCACCTGAGCAGTACTTTCCCCGACATTGAAACAAAGTGTAAGATCCAAGGGCGTTGATTAGTGTGTAGGTGGTGTTTCGCCTCAAATTGTTTAGTATTTCTTGTAGCCTGTTCATTAGTATTTTATTGTTTTTTGTTTGTTTTCACACTTTCGCTCGTAGTCTTTTACCGTTCATCACAATTTGCACCTTTAGTTAAGTCTCGTCGTGTTGTGCATGTAATTACTACGTTTTGTATATATAAGGCTTAGTTTTCTTGTTATTTGGGTTTGGCTTGGAGCAGTTTTTCTTGGCAGTCGCGCTGCGCGCAGTTTAATATAGTTTTTTCCCTCCCAGTTGAATTTGAGTTGTCGCCGAAGACAGTTGAATGTTGCTTAATGTAGTTTTCTTTTTGTGGCCGTTACAATGTAAGTATATCTTTACCGTCGTTTCTTATTAGCTGTATTTCGTTGGCAGTTGGTACAATTCTGTTTTTTATTCATGTTGTAACTTTTAGTTCGTTTACCTTTTAGTTTCAATCTACGGATTAAAGTATACGTCAATGTGAATGCATCCGTCCGTCGAGTTGAGAACGTTTGTCGGCAGTTATACAAAGTAAAGGCAAAAAAAAGAAGGCAGCACTTGCCTCCTACTTCATTTTGAATACAAGATTATGAATGATAAAACAATCATTAAACTTAGCTATTACAAATATTCTGACTTGCCAGTGATTCGCTGTATCACATCATGACATGATCATCGCTTGTCACTGTTGCATCACGACACTATGCTACTGCTTAATCTTGTCCAGTTTTAAATTTCTAACATATTATCACCTACCTCTGTAAAGACACAGGACGCTGTACTCCATGATAAACAAGGAACAATAGCCAGTGGTTTAGGCCAAGCAGTGCATGCAAGAGAAGCCATGTGTCCACCCATTGAAATCCCTGTGATTCCCAAGGGACCATACCCTTGGCGTTCACACCAGTTCAACAAGACAACTGACTCTAAAATTAGCGCAGCACCCATAACAAATAAGTCTACCACGTGTAAAAGGCTGGAACGAAGTTGATTCTTAGGTTTTCTCACGCCATAGAAAGGATTTTCTAAAAGAACCGATGCTATGCCGTGTTCCTTCGCCAAAGGTTTTGCCATTAGATATCTCCTTCGCCAAAAATGGTGATCTCCAGTACCTGCAAGATGGAGGCAAGCCGGTTTTCGTCCAGTTTGCGGCCATTTTTTTGGCACGATAACCTGAAAATAAGCTTTTTCGCTTTCTTGAGGTAACAGGCCCGGAAAGTGTTGAGCTAAAGGGGACGTAAATTGTCCTTCTGCGACGTAACAAGATTCCGTTTTCCATGATTTCTTTAGCTCGACAGGACAATTCGAAGGAATAAGATTTCTACATTTTGTTTTATCCGTGACAGTCTTTCGAGCTTCCAAAAGGCGTTCATAGACCTTTATATCGCCCCATCCTTTTGAGAAAAACGAAGATAAGATGAATCTCCGATAAATTATATCACTTTTGCTTGCAAAACACATTGGAAAGTTCACAGGTATGGATACCAACGAAACGAAAATTTCGACAGCTTAGTGGCCAAGCCTTTTTATTTTCTCGTCACAAGATAAATCGATTTGTTATCGTGTGATCAATATTATGTGTCGTTATCATTCGTAAGATTATCGGGAAACCTCGTGTTATTTCTCCCGGTCGATAAGCATCCGGTCGTGAACTCGTGATGCCGAGTGCCATGCCGAATGCAGGAATGCCGTGGGTATGTCAGGCGGATATGACCACAGTGAGTCACAAGTATCCTTCCGCCAAGTTGAGGTTTTTCGTAGACACGACAATGGTATAGCCGAGTTGATTGTCCTTGGTGAATCAATATACAAGCGACCGTGATGTTTTCTGTGAACTTGGCGAAAAACTAGACAAAGCGAGTTCAACATGAGCGTACCACTACGAGCGAACATCCAGCGGGGAAACCCGGAGAAGGTCTTTGATTTGATTGAAAAAGTTGGAGGAGGAACCTACGGCGACGTTTTCAAGGTTTATATCAGATTTATTTCCCGTATAGCGTCTGCTTTGCTTAATCTTCAATATTCCAGCCTTGCTTTATTTTAACTTGAAGTATTTCTAAACGAAATTAAACCGCCATTTTTAGGCCAGGGTTATTTCTACGGGGGAACTTGCTGCTGTAAAAGTTGTCAAAGTTGAACCAGGCAAGTGAATGATGATGTCACCGTTTGTTAAGTTCTAGTGGTTATTCTACACTGCACAGTACTCTGTTGAATTCAAAGCAATATGCCAATAAGCAATATAACTCGAAAAATTAGTTCCTTTCATTTCAAGATCTTTCAATTGTGTGTGATCGATCTTGTATGGATGTCAACAGTTGTCCATTTCAAGATTTGATGTTCGTTGTATTATTTCCAAAGATGGTATTATTTGTTGTCGACGTTCATCTGAGTTTGTTCCGTCTCATGTAGTGTTTAGTTATTTTAGATTTGTGTTCTGTTGCTTTTTTTAGTCCATAGTTCTTTTACTTGTTGACGTGTTTATGTTAATTATCTAACCTTCACTTCCAGTGTAGTCAATATTCCTTCTCATTTGCAAATATCAAACAGTGAAATGTTACTTTTGATAACTCTACAGTACCTAAGATATATGATATAGGGTAATTAAAAAGTGTTGTTTTTTTGGATTTCTTAATCCTGTCTGCATTCAAGCAGAGCAAACCTTGAAATATTTATGGTGCACTTCAGATGTGGCAGCTTTGGAAAGGTAGAATTGAGACAGGGAGTTCTGACCCAAATTAATGGTTCAAATGTTAATGAGTTGCACTCAAAATTAAATGTATTTTTAATGAAGGGCAATATGACATGTCAATATGAATTTTTTTTGTAGAATCAAGCCAGTATAAATTCCCTCTCACGAACAGTGATGTTACACTAGCTTTTTTTCTGGATAGTCATGAACAGAAACTGAAAATGGAGCTAAGTTTTAATTGCATGCAATAAAATAAAATTCAATCAAACTTAATCCAGAGATTTTAGTCTGGTTCTATAGAAAAAAGTAATCAGAGTGGTAAAATATTTGTTTTAAGTTTAGGACATACTACATGGACTGAACCCAGCCGGTTCTATGTGCATGTATCAACAGGAGCCAGATATTACCAGGCCCGCCCAACCTCACTCAGTCAATAAGCATGTTATGATATGACCCAATTTTGTTATTGTTGCTTTTTCTACAACAAGCATGTGGGTATGGCAGCACTAGCTTCACTTCTAGGAGAGCCATATGGGTTTTTCCAGCCCAATCACTTTGATGCATAGGACCTTAACATGGACCTCTTTTCCTGTGGTTTTTCAAGGAAAGAGCCTGCAGGGCTGTCCCGAGGGCTGTACAGGTCATATGATAATATCAATTAATACTAACGTTTCTAATGTGTTTTTCTTTAGGAGATGATTTTGAACTGATTCAGCAAGAAATTGCCATGATGCAAAATTGTCAGCATCCAAACATCATTCAGTACATAGGCAGCTATATCAGGTATGTAACATGTTGGTGAAGTATTAGCAAGTTTCACGCCTAGACAAGATTACACTGTCCAAGTTGGTACTGCACCACTTTTTAACAGGTCATTTGTAAACTATTCTATCTTACTGAATCTTGATGTAAGTTGTAAGTTTAGAAAACTGAAGTTTACCAGACGCAAACTTTAGTATTACTACTCTTGCAAGTGGAACACTATTTCCCATTCTTTATGTGTGAATATGAGGAAATGTGGGGGTGAGCTTGGTTGGCATTTTGGTGCAAACTTAAAATTCTGGGTGTGAACTTGGATGGTGCAAAAATTACCCTGCGAGCAGAGGTTCCTTGCTCTTTCTTCTTGGTGAGAGAGGAGAGGAACCTCTGCTCGCAACCGCACAATTTCCTATCGTGCATGCGCGAACTACGTCAGCATCTGTCACGCGAAACGTCACTTCCTGCCCTTGAAACTAAACGTCACTTCCTCCTATTTCGCGGGAACAGCTTGCGACAACTTCGGAGCAAAAAACTTCAGTATGTCGGCTAAAACTCCAACAAAAGCCTATAGACTGAAAGTTTCCACATGCTGTTTGATTTGCAACGTAAATTTAACAGCAAATAGCCTGCGAACAGGCTCCCGGTTCGGTTGGGTTTAGGGCGAGATAACCGAGTGTAATCTAGGACGAGCGGGACGAGCCGGGAGCGGTCTGGTGAGGAGGGAGTCCGCAGGGGAGCCTGTAGACATTCCATTGATGCCGCCGTTCCATGATACCAGCTCCTGGTATCAAGATCTGATTGGTTGAATCGATGACTGTTGACAGCTCTGAGATAAATAATTGACGGATCTTGACGACTGCTTGTAAATTAGCATAATTCTTGCCGAGACTGTCAACAACGGCTTCCGCGTGCAGTTCACTGACGACAAATTTGAAGCAGCTTTGAGCAATTCTTTGCAACATTTTCGTTATATCTCTGGTTTGAAACGTGAGCAGAAGCTATGACTGGAAACTGTGGGGTAGAAGCGCGATGTTTTCGGAATTCTACCGACTGGTTTCGAGAAGAGCCTCATTTTTCAATTGCTGCCGCGTCTATGATGGTAAATAAAATAGACAGGCCAAACACGACTCCAACGGTTCGTGCCATTTGTAGATTTGCCGTTTATTTTTCGGTCTTTCGACCTTTTTGTCGCTTCACTCTTCTTTATGAAAGGCATTTCGTATGTCCTTCCTGTCCTTGCAGCTATCTGATCGAGCTTATGTTCCTGGAGCTCGATGTATAGGTTGATTTCTCCTTTGATTGTTCTAGTACCACAGGATTTAAATTTAACTCATTACGCGCAAGTCTGTCGACTGTGTTGTGTGTTGTATATGCCATTGTTCGGCTTAGTTCTGATTGTAGACCTCTTAAAACTTGCCGCCTAGCACGATCTAACGGCTCTAGTTTTCTCCTTTTCTCGTACGAGTCGTGTTTGGCCTGTCTACTTTATTTACCTGTCTACTTTATTTACCATCATTAAAAAGCCGATTCATCAGCGCGGGGAAACCCATCAAATTTGTCAGGTTTAATTATCTCCTTGACAGATATGTAACAGGCTAATCACAAAGGGGCGGAACGGTACATTGAAAACAATGTCTACAGGCTCCCCCGCGTCCCACTCGCTTCGCTCGCGGAGTCACGACTTCCACTCGCTCAACGAATTTTTTTTTTCCGAACTCGCTGGGAGCCTGTTCGCAGGCTAAACAGCAAACAGCAGTTTCTACTGCACCACTTATGCAGGGTAGCATGTTGAGAGAGTTTGCGAGATGTTTTGAAAGCAAAGTCTGACGTGTACAAGTAGCTCATTTGCATAATGCAGAGTGTGCACTTTCAAGTCTGTGAAGTCCGAGTAAGTGTTTTCAACCAGCATTTTGACTCACATCTGCCATGCGCAAATTCAAAACCCGTTTTTTAAACTTGTCAAAAGCTGGGGTTTTTTAATTTATTCGTCCCTGGCCGTGGACGGCGGCGAGATCAAAGAATCGTGCGGTTGGGAGCAGAGGTTCCTCTCTTCTCTCACCGAGAAGAAAGAGCAAGGAACCTCTGTCTCGCAGGGTACGCAAAAATAGACGGAGTTGGCTAATATGTTTACATGTACATTATTGTTGTCACCCAATTCAGATCTTGGAAGGATTCATTTGCAAAGATAGAATTGTGCAATTTGGCACAAACGACTGATGGTACAAGAGTGCAAATAAAACAACTGTTATCTCCCAAATGAATCATGACATGATCTAAATTGGGTAGTAACAAAGATGTTACACACATTAACAGAACCCTCCTTTGATTGGGGTTGGAAACCTCGCAAACCATCGCAAACCCTCTCTAATGATAAATACTGGATTGTTAATTGTGTTGCTGTTTATAGGAGGGATAAGCTATGGATTGCCATGGAGTTCTGTGGAGCAGGATCTGCACAAGACATTTATTGTGGTTAGTTATGAAATAGTTGTCTTGTTCATTATTAATTTAAAGAGGCAACATGGCCCTGTGAGTTTTGATGCCCTTCTTGTAATTGGGGGGTCCTATATGCAGGTTCTAGCCATCCCACTTGCCAGTACATGTAGATGAATTTGTTCTCATTGATCTTAGGTACAGCTCCTTAGTTACCATTTGTAAATAGCCAATAGTCTGCCAGTCAGGAGGACTAAGTGTGTTCTGTTTATTTCAAATATTTGCTAACATTCACCCTGAAAAGTGCAGTTGAAAAGTGGCCAAAGATATTTATAATTTTTTATCTATGTCAGGGTTGGAGCTAAGAAAATAGTCTCCCGGCTAAATTTTCATTGAGCTGCTCACCTTTTTACTTCTTTTTTGCGGAAGACCTGGAACAAAATTGTTGTCCCCAATCTTTCATAATGCCTTGAATGCAAGGCTAGCAAGCTTCATGTTTACAAAATGACAGATGCATTACACAGAAAAAGAACATGCTAAACAAGTGCTTATTTCAATTGCTTTACTCATTATAGTCTGTGGCACTGATACTCTAGGTACATGTAGTCAGGGATTTATTCCAAACTTTCCATTTACACAGTTTTGATATGATTCAGATATTGAATGATCGTACATGCGTAACCTAAAAACTGTTTGTTGTCCTTCACCAAGTGATTGCTTGCCAAAATCAAGCTGGCAATCAACTCTTTCTCAGCTGGCGATTAGCAACAGTCCTGCTATGTATGTAACATTTTCCTACCTAGCTCCTGGAAAATTTCCATGAAAAAAATTACCCTGCTTTTGTGCCCATTGACATGAAATTAAACTATTGTTTCTTTATACAGTTACTGGCCCTTGTTCTGAGCCTCAAATTTCTTTTGTTTGTGTCGAGACACTGAAGGTGTGTATCTAATAATAGTTTGTCTAATTTCCACCCGTTCTTCAAAGTTTTGAATGAGAACGAGAAGGACAACAGAGAAAAGAAAACTTGGTATGATTTGAAGGTTTTCACATAATTTCTTGATACTTGCAACAAAAAAGAAAACTTGATTAATTGAAAATGCAATAGAATCAGCAATGTCAGATATTTGGTCTCCATATAATAAAAAGAACATTACATGGTGGCTCAAAGATTTGAAATTAAAGTTAAAGTGGCAAAAACAATATCTCACTTACGAGATATTGTTTTTGCCACTGGAATGTACAATCATATAAAATTCATTTCTTCTTGCCACCATGTAATATCCTCTATACAGTCATGTATATCGTTGGTATTAAAACATAAACATAATTTTAATGGTCAACCAAGTAATTAAGCTTTTTAATTTAAAGTGTAAATAAATGTTACAGTTGTTGATGTTGTTGATGCTATAATAGTGATCAACTGATAAAATATACATGAGCTACTGCATATGATTATCACACTCACAACGCCAGACTAAAGCCAGTTTTTATTGTAGATTTCAACCTTAGCACATACTCATTCCATGGGCTGGTCAATAAAGTGAACTCTCATCTATATAGTGATCTTTACTGATAAAGCATTCCTGACATTTTCTTTGTACTGTAGGGTCTTGCATATCTACATGACAAACACTTAATGCACAGAGATATCAAGGTAGTGTAAGTTATAATTCCAAAGATTTATATTAAGCTATATAATTAACAAACCATTGTCATACCTCATCTTGTAGAGATCAGTGACACAAAAGGCCACCTTTAAGTTTTCAAGCTTAAAATGTTCGCACTTGTTCTCATGTTTTCAACTAGCTTAAATTGGATTTGAAATGTGATATGCAATATTTAACATCCTACATGTTATGCTTCTGAAATTGATTCATGGAAATATGATGGTGCTTAATGCCACATTATAAAATGTTTTTCTTAGGGTGCAAATATCCTTTTGACGTCCAATGGAAGCATTAAGCTCGGTAAGTAGTATACTAGTGGTACTGTTATATGTCCCTGTGATGGACCAGCATTCCATTGAGGAGGGGGAGGAGAGAAGAAATGCTCCTACATGTAGTCGCTTTATGCTACTGAACTGGAGGTACATGTAAAGATTGGTCTGATTCGCCACTTGGCTAATATGCAGCCGGCTGAAAAGAACTTGTGGCCCTTACGACCCCATGGCCACTACTACTTACATGTTGTGATATTTGGTTGAAACCTCTTAAAATGTAACTTTTTTCTTACATTTAACAGCTGATTTTGGAATTGCTGCAAGAATATCAGAGACTATGACAAAAAGAAAATCATTTATCGGAACCCCTTATTGGTGAGTTCTGAATTAAAGATCTGTAGTAATAATTATTATAATTGACAACTGTTCCATGAGTGTGTGTTGGAATCATGTAGGGTAGTAGATAGACAGCAATGCTTTGGCTATTATCTTTCTCACAATCGTTGAGTTTGGTAGACAGCCAACAAGCCAGAGTGGAATAACTCCTCACCTCACCTATCCTCTTTGCGCTCTGTTGTGCATAAGGCCGCTAGTGGAATAACTGTTTTTATTGAAAATGCCACTAAAATATAGAAAACTAAAATTAAATAAATTAAATGCCCCTAATTAAACATCACCTGCACACTTACTATATTGTAGAACATGGTATAGTCGGTCATAACCCATGATGGCTAAGTCAACTGAATGAAAACTCTTGAGTTTCATTATAAGTACATTACAAACTGGCATGAAGATATGAATTTTTTTTTTTGAGTTGTAAAAACAATAGTTTTACAAACAAGACCCACAAGTGAGTAATTAAAATTATTTTTTCAGCAGAAGAAAATGAGGAATTCATATCTTCAAGCCACCATGTAATTTTCTTTTTTGTATACATGTATATTGATCAGACTGACGTTTTGCACACTCAGACAACCATGTTATATTTTCCAGCAAAACACTCCTGTCTCTATTATATACAGCACTGCTGAGTTCATTTCTGTATATTTTATGCCTGCATTGTCACTAGCAAGGAAAATCATCGTTATCTGTTTTTTTTTGTCCGTGTTACAACCAAGGGACATTGTATGGTGGATCAAAGTTGCACTTTTAAAATATTTGTACATGTCTAGAGCTACATTGTGTGGATAATATGAATGTTTTTTCCATTTACTACTTTCTGTCTTTCAAAGGATGGCACCAGAAATGGCAGCTGTAGAGAGATTAGGTGGATATGACTTAAAGGTTTGTGTTCTTAAAATTTAACAATAATTATATCTGACTTTTGACTAGTTTAACTGCAGTATTTTATTTAGTGAAAGGATCCCTCTGTGAAGGTACACCTTCAAATGGAAACAATAAACTGCTAACGCATGGTGTTGCTGTTGTTGTCCTAGTGTGATATCTGGGCTGTTGGGATTACAGCTATAGAATTGGCAGAGCTGCAACCTCCCATGTTTGATTTGCATCCCATGAGGTAACTGCGGAAACTTAAGCATACTTAATCAGTTTTTCAGGAACATGTACAGTCAAAACAGCTGAAGTGCACAGCTTTAGCCTTCAGGCTGTTGATTGTGATTATTTTATCAATATATGATCTTTTATCTTTCTTGGGAATGGAAATTACATGCCACTGGGAAGTATTCAATGCTTTACAAGTTGATAAGGTAAAGTGAAAAAAGTATTTGGAGTCTAGAGGCTAAAAGAACCACAAGTTTCTCAAAGTAGACCCTAATAACTCTTAAGAGGTATTTTTAATAGAAAAGAGAGCAGCTAGAAAGAAAACCAAACATGGTAAATCACGGCATATGATGATGTACAGAATATTGTTTACTTCTCTGGCAAAATAAAATAGACTGGGGTCTTTCAAGTAAATGCTAATGTTAATTTTAGTTTATTTTGTTTGTAACAGGGCATTGTACAATATAGGAAAAAGAAGTTTTGTTCCACCCACGCTAAAAGAAAAGGATAAATGGTAAGTGTTGCTTCATAATTGTTATAAGAAGGAAGGAGGATTAAGCAGAAGTCCAGGCTCCAGCTTGCCACTACAAGCACTAAACCCACACAGTGCCTCTCTACTTGAGAGTGTGAATGAGTCCAGCCAGCTGTTATGATTTCATAGCTTCTTAGAAATGAAAAGGGATTGTCAGCGATTGACTACTCTTCAATTCAGGAGCAAGGCTCGAAAAAAAAGCTTCTCCTGGTGGGCAAGTAATGGGTAAGGGCCCAGGTAAGTTTTCTGCCAACAAAACAAAAGATGTGAAGTGAACTTCCCTAAGAAAAGCAAAATTTGAGAGCTGATTGTCCGAAGAGAAAGCTGGAATTAAAGTTTTTTCATACCTCAAGGAAGAATGATACAGTGACAAGTCTTTTGCCTTTCACCGTATGATGCCTAGACTCCTCTTAGAGTCTGTTTTTGTAGTTGACATCGAATTTGATGAAATTTCATTGCAATTTGCAGGTCACCAGAACTTCACAGCTTTATCAAATCAACTTTGCAGAAAAATCCAAAGAAGCGTCCTCCAGCTGACAGAATGTTAACAGTAAGTTTCGCCTTGAAGCAGATTATTGGCAAGAGTATTGTCTTCTGTGCAGTGTATAAATCATATGTGTACACTGTTTATGCTACACTTGCAAGTGGTGTAACTGGAATATCCTATGAGTCACTTATATCTTCTTGGTATAGAGATGAGCCTTTAGCTGATTGTGTACAGCTATACATGTATACCAAGAAAATCATCATCATCATGTCCTTTTTCCTGCAAGAGAAATAGGGCATTGCATTCTCTCTCTCGCTGAGTGTCTCAGTTCTTAGCACAAGTACAAGCTTCCATCTATTATTTAAATCCAAACTCTCTGCTTTCTTTCTCAACAGTTCTTCTCCAGGTCTTCTTAGGCCTTCCTCTTGTAAATCTCTCTTCCGGGGTCCAGGATAAAGCTATTTTTGTGTTCTTACTTGCACTCTTTCTTAACACATGCCCAATCACTTTGGAACATCTTTGTTTTATCTTTTATATTTGTCCTAGATCTTATCTCTTCATTTGACACTTTCATTGGCCAGTAAATCTTCAGAATGCATCACAGGCACTTGTGAAGGAAGACATTAAGCTTGTTCTCTTCGCTTTTGATCATTTGTCATGTTTTGCAACCATAAAGAAGAACAGCCAGCTCACTGGATTTAAAAATCTTTAACTTGGTGTTTATGCTGAGCTGACTGTTTCTCCAGATGTTCTTTAAGTTGGCGAAGACCGGTTGTGCTTTTCCCAGCCTGGCACTTATATCTTCACCTGCACCACCAATTATTGTGACTGTAGCACAAAGATATACAAACTTCTCTTATCCTCTTCAATATCACTTCCCTCAAGTTGAACTTTCATTCCTAGGTTAACAGTCCATTTCATTACCACTGTCTTTCTATGGTTAATCTTTGGGCTGGTTTTCTTCCCATTATTTTATGTAGAGATTTCCAACCTTTGTTTGCATGTCCCCCTGTCCTTACAGTACATCAAACCAGTCATAACTTCCAGAACCATGTACAACTGTCAGCACATCTGCTCTGTTCATACATTGCCTTTACCATTGTAATCAATTTGGTTGGAATACCATACTCACCCCTTATTCTCCACAAAATACCTCTTTCAATGCTAACAAATGCTTATGCCAAGAAAATACAAGTCACAATTGCGATGTTCCATTGCATACCAGGAGAGAGTGTTGCATAGCTACAGTGTATCTTATAACATGCATAGAAAATACAGTGGCCAACACAGTGCGATATGTGCACAGCACACATGATGGTAAGGTTGGTGTGATACCTTCGAACATACCAGAGCTTTCCTGTATTAGATTGGCTGTATTTTTTATAGCATGATATAAAATACATTTATCATATGGCAAGGTAGTCTTGAGGTAAATCCGAGTGTTCTGATTGGTTCTTTCTTGGTCAGGATTTTACCATATGGACCGTTTCTATAGATTGAAACAGTCATAAGTAGCATATTTTTCGTTTTAAAAAGCTTGAGTGCCATATAATAAACTACTTACTGACCTAGCTAGTTCGAGCCGCACAGGGGAATATTGGCCTTGGGTCGTTTTATGTATGTACCTTGCTTCGGTCAGTCCGTACTGCCACGACCTCAGGCCAATATTCTCCAGTATGGCCCTCATGCTCGGTTAGTAATAGTTTAATATTAAAAGTTTAGATTTTAACTTATGGTAAAAAGCCTTTTGAGTTTACCTCTAAAAATGTTAAAATCATTCTCCTGCAAGATTTCTTTAGAGAGCTTAAATGTTCAACATGTACTTTAGGATGACCAAAAAATTGAAATTGAAAGTGTGGAGTCTGATACTTATTCTAGTCAGTATTTTGCAGTTTTATAGATGTTGAACGCTTGTGGATGAAACAACACAATGTAACATTTAGTGTAGCCTTATTTTTAACAGTGTCTGTCTCCTACTGTAGCATCCTTTTTGTTGCCATGGCTACACCCGGGCAGTGATACAGGATTTGCTAGACTTATACAAGAGAAAGTCAGATAAGAAAGGCCGTGTTGGAGAACCAGATGACGATGATGACGATGATACAGCCCCAGTTGATGAGGTAAAAAATGAGATCTGTATGTACATGTACCAGTAAAATTTAGTCAAGTGCTGTTATCATCACAGCTGATAGTATCTATAGTGAGAACCACAAGAGAAAGAAAATGAAGACTGCACTTGGCCTGACCTGAAGTGGGATCCATATTTTTTTGTCAAAGCTTATTGTGAGCCTCTTAACAGGAAGACTCTAGGAGTATTATTCTCCTACTGGATGAGAAGCTAAGGCACACAGCATAAAATATCATAAGCCTTGTCTCACAGGTTGGTATCTCACATAGGGTTAACCTCATTGCACCTTTCCCCCTTGCACAGGATTTTCAAAGAAGTTATGATGAAAACAAACACTTTTGGCTCGGTCAGTGCCATAATCGCTCATGCTAACAAAGCATCTTAGTCATAGTGGCGCAATTTAATAAATATAATACCCATATGGTCTCAAGCAACTAGTGGTTAATGTAAGTTTTGCTGATTTCATTGGTCAACAAAACAAAAGCTTTCTTTTGTTTCACATTCAACATAAAGAGATCCTAGGAAAATTGACATAAAATGAAGCAAAATCCAGCCAAAAAATACAGGACGTAGTTTAATACACCTAAACAAACCCACATGTGAAATTTGGAGTTGTTTTGGCAATGTTTAATTTTAGCCAATTTTAGTCTACCATCCTTTTTCTTCCAAGCCTTTCAATGTAATCATTGTTACAATATCTTTACAGAATGTAACTGAACAGGAATGTGAATTTAATACTTGATTGCATTGTAGAATGTACAGGTCCTAACAAGAATACGATCCAGAAGAGCTCCTGAAAATAAAATTCAAGAGAGACGCAGTATATCAGGGTCTGAAGGAAAATGTAAGTGGGACAGTGAGAATTTTATTCCAGCAATTTTATAGACCTGAGTGTTTTTCCCTATTGTCAAAAGATTTGATTTCACAAGTAAACTACTGAGTTACAAATGACCATTTAAACAGATGATTCTGACAATTGATGCAACTGCTTGTTCTAAAATTTTTCTCATTGAATAAAGCTTTTAACAATTTCATTTTGAAAAAATTCCTACTTTAAAGAACCCCAGTCAGCCTCTGCCCTTTTAAATGCCATCAAGATTATTCATATTGCATGGTGAAGTAAAATCACATTGCTTTTACTGCAAGCTGTGTTCCTGAAAGTATGTTTAATTACTTTTAATTGGTAGGTTCACATTGATTTTCTTGATTTTGAATAAAAAATAGCCAAACTCTTGCATCTAATCAAAAACAAAGGTGTGGCTAACAAGGGCCCTTAAATACCATAATTGTAACAAAATGTAATTAAGTTTGAAGTGACCATTACTACAATATTACTTTTCCAGCGACCTAAAACTGTTTACAATCATACTTTTATGCTTTCGTCTGCAACAGTTACCATGTATTCAGATGTAGCCTGTTTTTCAGAATTAGAGATAGATGATTAATTTTCTGAAATGTATGTACAATCTTTTTTGCATATATCATATGACGTTGTTTGTTGTAGTGGATGGAGTGCAAGTAGAGCCCATGGTGAGAAGGGAAACAAGGCCACAGCATAAGGTAAGGTAGCCACCTCCTCAGGGGATATTCACATGATACTGCAATGTCTGTCATTCCAGGATGAGTTTTGTACCAGAATGAAGTTAATGCTGCATCCACATGACACAGCCAATGGGCACCAGGTTTTAACGCCAGATCAAACTCTGCCATCTTGAAACAATATGCATGCATATGAGTATGAGAATGAGACCTAGTGTGCATACAAACCAAGTTGCATTAGGCTGGAGCTTATCCTAGTTTCAGTAGCATGAAACAATGTAGGAGTATTTCTACTCCCCCCTGGATGGGATGCTTGACCATCACAGGGTTACCCCCAGTATTGTATTCGCCAGTACCCATTTATACACCTGGGTGGAGAGAGGCACCATGAGAGTGAAGTGTCTTGCCCAAATCCTGCCACAATGTCCCGGACCAGGGCTCGAACCAAAACTGCTCACTACAGAGTCAAGCACGCTAACCATGAGGCCATCCACCTCCCTATGAGATCTAGTACCAGCATCATTTTTCAGTAAACTAGAACCAAGAGATCGTGCTGGTGCTAGATGTCATACTTGATCAGATCTCAAGTTCCTTATCATGTGTGTTACCTTGACTGAGGTAATTATATTGCTTGCCCCTTCAGTATCCTAAGAGGTGCTCAAGTCAGGGATATTATGGCCCCTCACAGAACTTTTTTAAAAAAATTATATTTGTGTTACTGATGTTAATGATTAATGGTCTTTGTCAACAGACAGAAAATGGACCACAAGGAGTACATAATGGAGACATCAGTATGAACAAGTAAATATGAATTATGAATTTAGTAATAGTTTTTTTGTAGTTTTTTAAGTTTCAGTTGTATTGAAAACAAGGTGACTGTATCTTGATTGTTCATTTTTTTTAGTGATGATGACAGTGGAACAATGAAAGTTCTCACTGACACAGATGATGAACCCCCACCCCTGCCCCCTAAGGTTAGTACCTCTTCGTGCCATACATGTATACCAGTGTTAACATTGACTCCTACAGTGAGTCGCATGTAGCATTACTACTTGTCAAAGTTGGGATAAATTGTAGTGGTTTCTTGGGAGATAAAGGCCTGTATATGTTTCATTTATTTGTTTCAAAAGAAGATATTGTTGCTTTAGGAAGGTATTCCAGCTTTCCCTTTATTTTATTCCATGCACCACATTCCTGGTGCTAGATTATTGTCAACGTTTAACTATTGGACACCAAGTTGCAGTTTGAAAGCTAAAATTAAGTGTTTAGGCATACAGGAAGTTTGACAGTCTAATAATTTAATTTATATCAGTGAAGCCTTGGAGCTAAGACTGGCTCATAGGTGCCGGAGCTTATCCCAGTTTCTGTAGCATGAAGCAGCTAGAAGTATTTCTACTTCCCCTGGACGGGATGCTAGTCCATTGCAGGTCACTCCCTGCAATTTGTTAGGTTTCCCCAACAATTCGCCGGTACCCATTTATACATCTGGGTGGAGAGAGGCACTGTGAGAGTAAAGTGTCTTGCCCAAGAACACAACGCAATGTCCCCGGCCAGGGCTCGAACCTAGACCGTTCGCTCCGGAGTGAGGCTATGAGGCTACCCTGCCTCTCACACAATTTATATTAGGACCTGACCATATGATTATCTTCTTGGTAGTACTACCTACCTTGGGTAAAGAGGAAATAATATTATTGTTATTAGTGGCACATAATTAAAGGTGCCTTAAAGCAATACTACCTATAGAATCCCCCAGGACAACAGCCCCTCAAAAGGAAGAAGGCAATTAAACCAATGGATAATCTTTGACCAGTGTGGGATTTGAACCCTTGACCAAAGATCAGATCAGTGTCACTCTAATCCTCCTGGAGGCTCAACACGGTCAGCAGGAGAGTGCATTACAAACACACACCAATAGTGTTTTGGTTCCAAGTTTGTGGTTGGCTCTGTGTTTTGTGTCTCACTTTATTAACAGCAAGATAATATCATGTTATTGTTCTTACAGTTAAACAGGAATTCTCATTACCGATGTCCACAAGCAATCATGAAGCCAGTCCCTCCTCCAAAGCCAGTACACTTGAAGGTGTCACGTGTTTGCAGTGCTCAAGAGGCTGGACAGCATTTACCACAAGCAAAGCCAAGGAAATTATCAGATGTACATGTAGACCCACACAGCAGGATTCCCCCTCCTAGCGTACCTCCTCCGGTAACTTGTGTTCAGTTGATGATAAAATTTAATAGGTTTCTACCAGAAAACATGTAAGGAAAAAAAAACGTTTTCTTCTGGTGATTCCAATGATTATTGAAAAATGTATTCTAAAGCAACACCATCATGTTTTAAATGTGTAAGATGTGTTGCTCATCAGTGTTTCACATATCACTAAGAGCTGTGCCAATCTGACGCCTGCAATGTGATCTTTATTGCGCACCCTAAATGAAACAGTGGAATGCGAATTCTCAAACCTCCTAAGGAGTGAAAAAGTGTTGAAAATAATCACTAGGTTGAAAAATCCGGCTGAATTCCCCTATATTTTTGTAGGAGCAACAAAAAGAAGCTTCAAATAATTAGAAAAATGCAAAATTTAGGATTGAAAAAATCAACATTCTGCTGTATTTTACAAAGGTGTTTCTCTGTGACATGAAATGTAACCTCAGAAGAAACTCAATTATTTTAAGCTGTGTGGACTAACAAGTCAATAACTGCGTACAGTGTGAAAAGATAGTGCTACTTGCTTCCTCTTCCAAACCCCCCCCCCCCCCCCCCCCACTCCCCACCTCAATAAGACGCAGGCTTGGGCATCTGCGCTTGAGGAAATGTTAAGCTTGTTCCTAAAGGAAAGACGGGAAACAAGAACAGGAACTTTCATTGTTGATGTGAAACAATCTTTTCTCTTATCATTCAGAAACCTCCTGTTGGAGCTCGAGCATCTGATCCAGGAAGGCTTTCTGCTGCAAAGAAAGCATCTGTAAGTGTATTGGGAAGACCTGCTTAGATGTTGGGTGCAAAGTTGGAACAGTAGCCTTGTGGGATTTGGAATGATATTTTGTGGGGTAAGATGGGGAGGAAGAAAGGTGAAAGGAACTATGAAGAAGAACAGGAAAGTGGAGTTGAATGGAAAAAGGATCAAAAGAAACATGAGACAGGTTACCAAACAGTGTATCTATGTTGGATTTCTATCTCCAGTTAAAGTGACTCTTAAGTAACTGAAAATTAATGATATAATGGCCGTTTTTATGCTAGACATTTAAGTTGTCTAGACAACATTTCCGGTAACGTTTAAGACATTAAAGGCAGCTTGTATAAAAACGAGACGGATTTAAGTACATGGCCTAACAAACAAAAAATACCTTTTTATAAAAAAGACTGGGTTCTACACTCAGACGACACTGGAAACAAGCAACTTTTAGCGCGTCAACATACAAACAAGTCTACTAGATGGTAACATGGCTGGCAGTTAAGGGCATCACGTTTTTATACTAGACAGGTTTAACGTCTCGAACGTTGAAGGTGACTGGTAAGACATTAAAAGCGTCTTCCTTATTTTTCAATTTATACTAGACATTAAAGTCGTCTCGAGACAGCTTAAACGTGCGAGACGACATTAAGGTCCCTAGCATAAAAAACAGCCAATGTCTTTCTACAAAGATGACAAAATTATCAAGTGATCTTAGTGATACTGTAGGAGGCCATATTGCAAAAAAGGTATTACCATTGTTATAATTACTTTTATGTCAACATGAAGTCATTGCTCTCTTTTGCCTCCAATTTAGCAAGTAACAACATGCTTCTCAAAGATTTTCAATGAATGTCCTCTTCATATCTACTGCACTGGACTTTGGGTGAACCCTCACTCTGGAGGGTAAATACAAACTTAGAGATTCAAGATTCAAGATTCTGTTTATTTTGCCTTTGTACCTAATATATTAATTATTTATCACATGTCAATGTATGGCAAGGCATATATAGTTAGTAATAGAGTCGAGTCTCCCCTACTATCTATTGGTGAGGTGACCTCTACAAACCATCAGGCATAACAATACGGTCACATAGATATTGCTACAGTGTGCGGCTTCGCCAATTCAGTACATGCAAATAAATTGTTAAACAATGGCCCTTTTTACCAATATCCTGCAATCTCCACAATGTTTCATATCGTTCAAATAAACAAAAGACCACCTCAGTGCATAGTTAAATTTATTGTGCCAAATTTAGTAAATTTACAAAGTTTTATTAATAAGAATCTGTTGCAAACTCATAAAACGTGGGACCCCTAACCTACAAGAAAATAAATGTATGCCGGGAGGCAATCCTTGTACCGTGGCATAGATTTCGTTGTAAAAGTTTGTTAGTTAGAAGTCTTGTATTTTTAGGAGTTTGCAATGGATTCTCTTGACACTTCACACATTTGCTAAATTCAGCACAATAAATCAAGCAGTGGGGTCTATTTTTGGGTTGAATATAAAAAAATTGGAGCATCAGTGGAAAGGACAAAGTGCTTTTTGATCTTGTGTACTTAAGTTTGGTAAAGAATGTAATTATTTCATTTGCCTTTTGTAGAAAAACACATCATCATAGGAGCAGAGGAAGGCGTCTATTCTCTAAACTTTAGCGAAAAGTTGCATGAAGCAGAAATGGAGCAGGTAACACTGTCCTTACATTATGCATGGTTTCGTGTCATGAAATAACAAAAGCAAATTTCTTGTGATAAATTATTTTTTGACAACATTGGTAAGAGGTCTTCCAATGTATCTTCATAGGTAGGGATTGTGTATTAAATGCACCTGCAGTCCTTCGCACGAATTGCGGTCCTATGATGTAGGGTAGTTAATTGCTGCGGAGCGAGCGTACATGTAGCGAGCGAGCAGCATTATAGTCAGGATTTAAGAAGAATATATAAAAGGGAGTACGAATTCACGCATTCATCACTTTTTACCAGAATACATCGCAATTAACCAGAGTGCACTGCACCACTTTTACCAGAATGCATTGCGCCACGAACAGCACGAGGATATCACACTATGTTTTCGCCTGGATTCCGATGAGAAAGGTTTAATAGTGGTTATGTTTTGCTCTGATTTACCTGTGAGACGATATGAAGGAGATCGTGCTTGACTTTCACAGCTATTGCTTTTGTTTTTAAATTAATGCAGTATGTGAAAGTTTGTAAATTTGGATGATTAATTGTGACATCTTAATTTTGAACTTTTCATTTCTTGGCAATCTTGCCTCCTCGGTGAAAATCTTAAATAATCGGAGAAATTGTCGTCACTAAGAGCTTGTAGAATAATAAAACAAACGAAAACGGTAGAACCAGTTATTTCATATAAGCTGTGATCTATTCCTTTTTCATCCAAACATGAATTTAAGCTAAAGCTCAAGCATTTTTTCACATCGCGATTGACAAGTCCTCAACACAGTCTGTCAACATCCTAGCAACATTTAATGCGTACCAGTACAGAATTTATACGTTAAATTTCTGCCACTATAATTTCCAAATCTTTCGTTTTTTGCGATCTGGTAAAAGGGAGGTTCAGTGATGCCCATCATTTTATGTCCCAACCGGCATGGTTTAGATCAATATGTGCTTTTTTGTCATGATCCCTTGTCACACCTCGCCATCAATGTGTCATCATGTATGAAGTTGTTGACGCATACAAGGACAGATTCCCCGTGATATGACACTACTTTAAATTCACTATAAACAGAATGCACCGCAGCATAACTATCTTTTAGATATAGTGGAACCAGAGAATTAACTCTGAAGTGTAAATTATAGTGCTACTTAAACCCATGAATAACCCACTGGGCGTTAGCCCTAGTAAAGGGAAACAGGGAACCACACGAGGCAAAGAAAAAATCTTTTGACCTCGGTGGGAATCGAACCCACGACCTCCGGAATAGATCTACCGTTACTAGCTAGTTTATTATTAGTCAGCGGTTTCATTACTGTTTTCATGGTCAAACAAGGCAGGCAAAACCATCCTCACAGCTATTTTTTTGCAAGTAATGAAAAACAATTTCTATTGAGTTTGTTTTGTTTTAGGTTTGCGCTAAAAGGTGTACATGGTTGTCAGTGTTTCAAAATGTGATGGTGTCACTTCAAGGTAATGTACTCCTTACAAGTAACCATGATCAGAAGCGGAATTCTTGTCACTTGTCTCCATATAGTTCTTTTAATGTCAGTCCTGAGAATCTGTAGGTACATCAAGACTATATTTCTTTGATGATTTTCTTTATTCTCGTTACTTGTCTTCTTGTCATTGTAATAAAATTGTTAGGAGATTTCAGCTAATGATCATTTGTATCTAACTTGGGTTTGCAGGATCTCCCAGCTGCGTGTATATGCACAATTTAGAAACTCTTCATGACAGACAACAGGCATTCTTTGCCACAGTAACCAGGTAAATACCTCAAGAACAGTCACTGGAATGTCTTCATGCCTGCTTTGTAGAGAAAGAATTCTCTTAACATAGTTGTTTACATCTGTAATTGAAAAATTCACTTGATACCATATCGACAGATTTGGCTAGAAAGAGAATACAAAATATAAAGTCTGAAAATTTCAGTACGCTTCAAAAGACGTACAGTGGAATCCTTACTAACAATTGCTTCGTCACAACTAGCCTGCGAACGCAGACGTGTTTCCGGCTTTCACTGGCGAAGACAAGCAACAGCCGGAAATATCTCTGCCCTCGCAGGCTACCTCACAACGGCCTCCTCCACTGTCTAGAGCAGCCACATATTTTTGTCGCAGTGGAAAGATTTGCCTTTATTTAACTTTCCAACAACGGCCACCCCTCCACAATGGCTAGTTAACTCTGTGGCCATCTTAGAGAGGTTCAATTGTGCTTGGCTCACCAATGTTAGTGGGCCACAAGAACGAGAACAAAAACAACATGAGTGAAGTTAAGAAATTTATTTTGTAAAACTAACCTACAGATTACAACACGTTATTATATAATAAATGTTGAAAATAATATTTTTTTCTCTTCAAGGAACAATAGAATTTCAGAAACAAAAGGCTGCTCAAAGTGTTGTATTGGTAAGGTAGATTTATCTGAACGTCCTTATAATGATTCAGAGGTCGACCACAGTAATCAAAAGGCCCTTTTTGCCTGCCTTGTGCCAATTGTTTTAGAGTGCAAAGAAATCAACTGCTAAACCACACAAGTGTAAAATACAAACGAAACGCTAGATGTTTAACAGAAGCGCATTTTTCACTTCCGGTTTTTTTAGGAATACAATTCAATCTGGCCCGATCTGACCCTTATTAACAATTTATTCTTGTGTTTCATAACTGTTTGCGTATTCTCCGAAAGTGCTTTCTTTCATTTTCCAAGAGATCGAGTAGTGTCATTTTTCAGAATAAAGCCAAACTTGATCAGCATTGGAAAGTAAAACTACTTAACTCCGTACATTTTAGATAACATTGACAGATTTCTGCTCTCCTTGTGTCTCTGTTTTTCTCTTAGTAAATAACCCGTACAACAGTCAAGTCTACCTTTGCGTGGCAGTTCAAAAGAGCGTCTTTCTTTATCAGTGGTATGAACCGTGGGGAAGATTTATGAAAGTCCAGGTAATCTTCAGTTCTGTGCCAATTCAAACATTCTGCGGTATTATCACAATCCCCTCACAATCCCCATATACGGTCAAAATCTGCATGCAGGGTTACCATGGTCAAGAAAAAGTCACCAGAACAAAGCAAAATCCCTGACTTTTCCCTGACTGTCAAAAAAAAATTCACTGACCCTGTAGGATGACTGTTCTGGCCATGAATCATCAAAAATGAGGACAGCTAAGAAAATTTTTAAAACAAGATTGCCTTGTCTATACAAAAACTTCTAATAAAATAATTTGCAGCAGCCTTCAGATAAAATTCCCTGACTTTTGACTGACTTTGAACAGAGATTTAGAAACTCCCTGATCTGATACAAAACTCCCTGAATTTTCCCTGACCTTGAATAAAATCTAATTCTACTGTATTTCTGATATTTTGCACTCGGCGTTGACCACTCCCAACTTCGGATAAGGCTTATTTTCTATCTGTATATATATTTTTTTTTTTTGTTCTATAGTGTTGTGTATCTTTCATTCTGTTGCTTATTTAATATCCTTTAAACCCCAAAAGTAGCGCCACTGCATTTGATTGGAGATAATCTTTGTTTTTCCTAATTAGAGGTCTTTTGTCCGGCTTGGACACATGTAGGATGTTATTTGATGTAACAGATATCTTTCATCCATTTGCTGTAACCTTATTGTATCAATTGAAATATATCTTGGGCTTGGCTGACCATGCCTCACAGCCTTTGAGTGTGTTCCGTTGTGTGGTGGAGGTGAAGTATTGTGTAGCGTTGATGTCTACGTTTCTTTTGCAGTATTATGATGTGGATATTCCATCACCGCCACCACTGTTTGAACCACTCATAAAGCAAGATCTGGAATACCCACTGATTTGTGTTGGAGTAAGAGAATTGTAAGTAGTATATCACGCACAGTTAGCACAAGAGACAGTATTTCATTGGGAAATCCAAACACTGAGAAGAGAGTTAAAAATACGACGCGCAACGGAGTATTTTTGGCGAAATTCGAGGTGTTTGGATAGCCTATGAAACACTGGTTTGTTTTAAATTATATTTTTTTTAAGCGGGCGAAGTGGTTTTCTTTGACTTCTGGCTTATATTTCTTCTGTGTTTTTAGATCTGATAGTAGCCTTCATTTTGAATGTGTTAATTTGAATTCTCTGTCCAACTGGTTCACGGAACTACCTGAAGGTAAAGTGGTCGCTCCGTGTTGTCTTCGTTCTGTTGTATTAGAGCTGTTTTTTTTTTATTATTGAATACACTACTATAATCTAAAACCAAAACCAAATTAATTACTTGTGAATCAGTCTAACTGGTTTGTCTTTGGTTGTAAGCTCAATCCGTGAAAGGTAAAAAGATGGCGACTGGTACATTTCCCCAAAATTCTTAGCACACGGAAACTTAAACAACGTTCATAAAAACGCACAGAAACGCCCAAAACCTTCAAATCTAAAATACACAATGTGGTTAGAACAGGGAAAAATACTGCAAAAATATGACTTTCCTTTTACTTTACGGGCTGTATCAGGCTCGCATGGTATTGTGGTAAAATGTACAGCCGCCATTCTTTTCCTACAGAGTATTAAAAACCATTCTATAGGCAGACAATCCGTTGAACCAATCAACTCCAAGCAAACACAAGTCGCTGACTCAAAGGGCGGGAAAACCATGCTCGAGCGAATCACGTGGTCTTTACTTTACTTCTGATTGGACAACAAATTTTGGCGCGAGTCTTTTTAAGCCAATCGCTCAGAGAAGTAATGCAAACGAAGATCACGTTCAAGACCTAAGCAAAAACCGCGCTATTTGGTACCAATTGGCCTTTTGCAACAGTTGGTCACGTGACGTGCTTTTCAAGAACACACTGATTAATCATTGGTAATGCATAATGCTATCAGAAATGGAAAGAACAGTTCCAAATACGCTTACATGCAAATTTTCAGGCTTATATCTTTTAAGGGGGAATTTTTATGGACGTTAAAAATTAGAAGGATTTGTATGAGAAGAAGTCGCTTTGCCCTCCAGTCACGCTCCAGTGGTTTTCCATACAAATCCTTGTAATTTTGCAAGTTTTCAAGCTGCCATAAAATCTTTGCCTTTCGGTGTAAGGGCCTAGAAATTTCCATTTTTCCTAATATTTTACCCCTCTTTCTATCTCCAATGGTTATATGCCGGCAGCTTCTTTTGGTAGTGATTAATAACAGAAAAGGTTTCTGGAGGGCAAAGCTTCCTCGCTTCCATACAAAACCTTCTAATTTTTGCAATATTCAAATCGTTATTAAATCTCAACCTTATACGGCATTGGTCTGAAAATTGGTGTCCTGGTTATTTAAAACATGCTCTTTCCAGCTCTGAAATTCATTTTGCTGTAGCTAAAAGTTTAGAAATTATCGGTCACGTGACCAACTGTTGCAAAAGGCCTATTGCACATTCAGGAGTTCATTTGAATTTTACACTGAACTCTTAACTAAATTAAAAATGGCTTTTTGACTGTTGTTTGACTGTTGTTTGACTGTTGTTTGACTGTTGTCCGCTGCTTATTTTGTTTTGTAGGAAAGCTGCTTGAGGTTGATACCGTTGACCACTTGGAAAAAGACACCGTTCTTGTAGCGTTTAATAGTACCGTTCCTTTTACAGTGTCCTCTGCTAATTTAAATAGTTTACAGGGTTTATACACAAACACTGTACTCTTACACCTCCACAGTGTCAGCGCTCAAAATTCAATAGCTTTGTTTGAATGGTCACACACGAGGGTTACAGCCACAGACTTTTAAGTCTGTAAAAAAGTTAGAACTACCTTGTACAGCATAATAATCAGTTCCACATGAAACAACTGCTCACTAGCTTTCATTTGACTGATGGTCACACACTTGGGTTTCAGCCACAGACTTCAAAGTTAGGAACCTCCTTGTACAGCATAATAAACAGGGTTTCATCCAGACTAAAAGGTTATTAGTCAAGTCATTAAACAACAGTGCGAAGGACTCGATGGTTCCAAGGCGGAGCCTATTAAAGCTTCCATGTCTTTGGGCAGGACACTTAACTCTCCTCTTCAAAATGCTTAAAGTCATCCAGATATATAAGTTTGCACCAAAAACCTGTCTGGTAAACGTAACAAAATCTGCAGTAGTTTGTTTTGTTTTGTTCTGTTCTGTTTTTTTGTTTGTTTTTTTATCTTACCTTTGTTATGTATGGAACACAATCAGGATTTAAATGACAGTCAAATGTTTTATCTTCCGTTAACTCGCGTGATCAGATATGGTTAGGTTTGTGAATCTTGATGGGAAGACCAAGCAGTTTAGAAGACAAATGTCAGAAATTCATTTTGACATCAAACCAGAATCTGTAGGTGAGTATGCAGGGTGGTGATATGAAATGGCAAGGACAAGATTGTGTGTCCTTCAAAATATGAAATGTTACTCTTGGGTTCCGGGAGGCGCGGTGGCATCATGGTTAGTGCGCTAAATTCTGGATCGAGCGGTCTGGGTTCGAGCCCTGGCCGGGAGCATTGTGTTTTCTTGGGGGTAGGGGGTCAACCCTGCAATGGACTAGCATCCCATCCGGTGGGGAGTAGATATACTCCTTGTTCTGCTACAGAAACCAGGATAAGCTCCGGCCTGATGGGCCACTTGGCTTGCATACAGACTTTACATTTAACCTGACCAAGTCCTTGAATGTTTAGTCCCAAAAAGGTTAATACGAGCCTTGTATTGTGGTCTCACCATTTTCCAAAGGTACCATATAATGTTAGTCCCTTACAACCTGTTGTTGTTGTTGTTTTTCAGTTTGTTTACAAGGTAGTGTGCTTGCCTTTCATGAACATGGATTACAAGGGAGAAGTCTTCACAGTGGCAAGGTGTGACATTGTCAATTTATTGACCTTTTATTGATACATACTTGTAATAATGAAACGTTGCGTGACGACCTTAGCAACAGCTGCGAATGTCTGCATTGCGTGACAGGGATACACTTGCAAGCTGTCGTTTTTTGCTTAGTTACGGTGTTTTCTAACGCAGTACATTTTTTCATTAGATCAATGTCGAGATGAACGACCCCCGGCGGACGTTTAGACTTCTGGGATGTGAGAGGTAAGAAAAAAAAATGAAAATCACAAACACAACCGTGAGTTATGTCAAGGTAGTTGGCACTAATTTCACATAATTGTTTCCCTTTTTTCATGCAGTATTGCAGTGGTTGAAAGTAAACCGTCAGATCATCCGAATGCGCCGTGTAATCTCTACATTCTGGCCAGCAATAGAAATCAACAGAGATAAGTCGTCTTCTCTGGGGAACTGGATATCAACTATAGTGCATACTCCGTGGGGGATTTGTAATCTCCGCTGGGGCAAATTATCCTAGCATAATATACCTAACCAATGTAGTAACGCAGTCTTTTTGGATTCAGATTTGTTATAAATCGGCATTAATTTCGGGTTTATCATATTTTGGTACTTCGTTTTCAACTTTTGTAGCTGTAACGTGATGGGTTGAAAAGTATTTAAAGAAGAGAATTAAGCCCGAGGTTACCATTTCAAATAACTTGTGGCATTTGCCCAGTGATCTCCAATAGCCAATATTTTTGGATTCTAAAAAGACTGATTGAATAAATAGAAGGCCAAAAAATGAAGGAGCAATGTCACGATAGAGTCAGAGAGGAGACTAGGTCCAAGATGACACATGAATAGAATGCAGAAATACGGCCTTCTGATTGGTCCGTTTGGTCACGTGTTCCATATACATCTCTGTCGGGGGAATAGCATGTCGACCTCTTTGTCATGGTACACAATGTACAAAATTATATTAAATGAATTCTTGAACTACTTGTTTGTAAAGTAAAACAAAATACCCAAATGGTAATATTCAAGCAAAAAGAGCACGAATTGTTGACATTTGAGAGGATCGTCGCGGATTGCGGACAACGGCATTTTAAAGGATGCTTCCGTCATGTTAGCCTCCTTTGCAACGTCACTTGGGGCGTCACGCAATGCTTCTCCTCACCCGTTGCGTGATGATCCAAATGCCGGCTGCGTAGGAGACTGGGGTCGTGCTTGGCGAACCCACTGGGGAATTTATGCTGGAATCTTTTTTGAAAGATTTGTGCCGAGTGGTGCATCTGTAAATAACACGGTACTTAACAGATAAATGGCAATTGTTCATTTTCCCTTTAAGAACATGTTTCATTTTTATAGTGAAAGATCTAAACGTTGTAATAGTTGTGCACAGTTTCTCTCAAGAGAGAATTCGGTTTCTAAGTGGTTTTAAACGAAATGAAATAGGCAATATTACATTGAAAAACGATAAGCTGTGAACAATTGATCAAGATTTAGACGGATTTTCTGTTCACGTTTGACTAGAAAAGAGTATTTTGACGTTACAATTTACAATACAAGCTAACTAGGAATTTATCTTAAATGAACTAGGAAAACTGTTAACTTTTAAGTAATGAATAATTAATACACTGTAACATGTCAGTTTAGCTTTAGCATAAATTTTTATAGTATTTTTGAATCACTTTTGATGAATAATGTCAATAACTTTTGACTGTATTTTTAATTAATGTACAATAAATCAGTTTGGGCAATATATTTTTGTACTGATAATATGTACATAGCTGTGACAGCGTAGTTTTAGCTAATACAATAAACGTTTAGTTCAAATCGTGATTTTCTTGTTTTGAAGAGTTTATTTTATCTCCGCGTTTTGCCGTTGGATTCTTTAGGAGACTGAGTACAAACTTCCAGCACTAAGATTTGTGGGATTGTTTGGGCTACGAACGGTAGCTATGATTGGCTATAAGTTACCTTTGAACACACCTACTCCTATTCCACCGAGGTCAAATTTTCTTAGGCCCGTGGGGACTCTTGAATTTCCTTTAAGCGGGTACTATAACCAAGGGGGGATTTGGTGTATCGGCAGTGTTGCTTACTTCTGGCACCCAAATATTATTAAAATTAGCATTTCAACACCTGTTCCTGGCCTGCTTGGGCCTCCCAAAGTTACTGGCTTGGCGAATCCACGCTTTGTTTTCGGGCTTTGACTCACAGTCAAAGACAAGGGGGAAAAAAGCAATCGAAGAAAAAAGAAACATGACAGAGGCAGACAGACTAACTCGGGACGACATTTATAAACCCAGTAACACTGGGGACAATAAGCCTGGACACTCGCCTGGCACTCGCTATGCTTCCTCTGAGTTCCTCCGGGTTTCCTCCCTGCTGGCAACTTACCTTCGCCTTATTTTCCAACAAACTTCTTTCAGATTTTGCGTTGACTATGTTTCCTCTGGGGACGGCGTTATTAATACATTTCGCTAATGCAGAAACAAATTGGCGAATGCGCGTCTCGCACACCGAGATTAGCAAGTTGCCATCGCGCTCAAAGCACGATGAAAGCAAGGCTTAAAAAGCCGCTTTACAGAGCGAAGATATTATCATTCGAGACAGAAAAATACAGCTTATCCTTTTCTTGTCTCCCGGAGAAAAGAACTTTAAAGCTTTTTAAAATTTACAAACCCCCATTCTGAATCAGTTATTTCGTTTGCACGTGCACGAGCGCGCGCGAGTAAAAAATCGTTACATGTCGATTGTCTGACATCATTCTCATTTTTACACACAACAAACACAGCACGGGAAAGTTGGCAGAAAACTTATTCGGAGCAATTAGTTGACTAAATAGTAATTTTAGTTGTTTTGACAGAAATGGAAGAAATCAAAGTTAAAAAGAAAGGGTAATTTGTTATAAAGTAATTGCTGTACGCTGTCCAGGAGTTTTCCCAGAAAAAACTATACTGTTTTAACTCATTTGAACTCTTATAGGACGAGGAAAGCGAAGGAAAGCTAAAAACCGCAATAACGATAAAACAAACGAAAGCAACTGAAGACTGGGAGGCCTCGGTAAGTTTCAAGATTGTTTATCTTCGTTTTACTTTGTCAAACGAAGAAAAAGTGTTTTATTTACTGTTTTCGATTTAACTTTTAGGGAACAAAACCAAAGACAGAAAGGGTCTGTGCGCCAGCTGATTACAAAACAATGGAGGGTAGGTATTCAAGATATCTTTTCAGAAAAAAGTTAAATCTAAGTCGTTGAAAAAAAACATTGTTCGAGTTTTTTGCGTAATCTTCTGTAAGTTTTTTTTTTTGCGAAGATAAGGGTTATAGTAAATTTTCACAGAAAGGTTTGTAACCTTGATTTGCGCAACGTATTATGAGTTTTTAAAATTGCGGAAGCTGTTAGTCCATGCATGGACACCTCAAAACAGACTGAAAAGAGAGACAACGATTAACCTTAAGGTCTAACTCGACGACGGAATTTTTACCCTATATCTGTCATCACTGAAATTAAAACTGTCAACCGTTTAAACAATAGGCAGTTGACAATTACTTGTGATAATTTCGTGGCTAGTCTTACGAACTGCCTATTGTTAACTTTCACTCGTGAATTTGTGCTGTCGGGAATCCTTATGCGATATAAGGCGAGACTGCTGTCATCATTTTTGTTAGCGAAACGGGAACGGGGCCTAAACTTCAGAATACCCCCGCAAACAAATTTGGCATATGACTAAATTCTTCTTATTTATGTTTTTCCTCGTTCTAAAGCGTTGAGAGGATATGCAAATTAGTTGCGGGGGTATTCTGAAGTTGCTCCGCGAACGGGACTTTGGGGCGCGATGCCCAACGAGTTTGCCAAGCGAAAAAGGTCTCTGATGAGTCCCTTGGCCGGGACGAAACGAGCTTCGTAATAACTAGCCACGAAATTATCACAAGTAACCGTTAAACAGCCAAAAAAATTAACTATAAGCCGTCAGAAAGCTACGTTCAGTTTATCAACCGTCAGCTATCGAAGATGAATATTCCATTGAGCCTTAAAAAAAATCTTTTATGCGGGTAGAAAAATTCCGACAACCCCTACAACTGGGCCTTCGATTCGTTCCTTTTGATACCTCGAACACTCAGAGCATGACCGAATCTGTACGCTTTGCAACCCTTAAACTACTTTTTCGCTATGACTGGTCAATAAAGACTGGTCAATAAAGACAGCTGGCCCGGGTTGTTCAAAGGCTGGATAACGCTATCCAGCGGATAAGTGTTAACAAAACAAACCACGCTATCCGCTGGATAGTGATTTAACCGGTGGATAGCATTATCCAGCTTTTGAACAACTCGGGCCAGGTCAATAAAGACAGGTCAATTAAGACAGCCAAAGTCGCCAAAGCGGCACAGTGAAACCATTTTTTATAATCGGATTTTGATAAGCAGGATACTATGTAACTCTTGGCAAAGTTGGCAAACGTTCTGTAGATGTGGTTAAGAGCCACCTTAAATTTTCGAAACAGAACGGCAAAAGGAGAAATTGCGGGAAAAGTTGCACCGCCTGCAAGACCACACGGTTTCAGTTTGCCATGCAAACTGATTGCTTCGCTACAGGTTGCAAAAAAAAAAACAGTATGGTGTCTGTTTTAACTGGCCTTAAAGCTAGACTAGTCACCGAAATCGTCTATAGAACAAAGAATCAATGTTTCTTTGTTATTTAGAGCTCATTGAAGACCCAATGAATGAAGAGAGGGAGCGAAGACGAAAAGCTATTGAAAAGTGGACGGAAGAATCTCACGAGGAATTCGCTAATGGGTAAAAGCAGATTAAGATACCTCTTGTCTCTATTTTCTTTCCCGATTTTCTATTTTTTTCATTGATTTATGTTTTACTTGATTTGTAGGTTGGCAAGACACGGAAAAAGATTTCGTAAGCTAGCTGAACCTCTGCCAGACATTGTACGTATGTCCCTCTGGCAAATTCCAAAAAGACTGATACTGATGAATTTTCGAGCGTTAGAACGAAAAAGATCGCAAAAACGTTCGATAAATTTATGCTGTAAATCATAGAAAATTACAAGTCATGATTTCATGAGCAACATAATTTACACTGAGTTTTTCAGGGAGTACAACAGTCTTCATATCTTTATAAAAAATTCCAGAGGTTCTTCTGATCTAATGGGGCTGGAGAAAGATGAATGAATGAAAAATGAGAAAAATTATTGAAAAAAGTCAGACTCATCAGAAGAGAGTCTATGATACAATCAAAACCTAAATGAAAGTAAGATGAATGACTACTCAAGTTTTTAAGCTGTCTGTTTAGACTTTTTGAAAACTCTGGCCCTCTGGGGCACTTGGAATTCAAGCCCGGCCATTTTTCTTAGATTATTGACTATTTTGGCGGCAACAAATCTTCGAAAGGGTGATCTTTCGTGATGGTAAAAAGCATCAACCACGGGGCATTGTATGCCTTGTCTTCAAGCTTTTCGTTCACTAGCGCCCAGTTTGGATCTTTGCTTAGTTCTCTTGCTTTGTGGCTTCCATTGCTGCTAACAAAGGAACATGACAAGCGTTTCTAAAATGACGTGATCTACCTTTCATTTTCTTAAGCTTTTTCTTTCACCAAAAATTCGTCCTGATAGTTTTAACGAAAGTGTTCAGGCTCCAAAGCGATGAGACTTAGACTACAGTGGCGGATCCAGACCTTGAGCTAAGGGGGGTGGGGTGGGGGGCGGTTTTCATTCACTTGCCCTGCTGGCTTTTCTCCCTTCGGTCAAGTTTACCCAAAATAAGGGAGGGCGGGCCCCCCGGGCCCCTCCCCTAGTTCCACCACTGGACTAGTTGCTCTCCAAACACCAGGCAGGTCCACTGATTTACCGTAATAAAGTCCTGTCGGTGAGATTCTTGTTGCCATGGTTACAAGACTTTCCCTTTTTACTGTCATTCCCCTGCATTTGTGCGGAACTGACTGCGTTTTCATTTGTTTCGGTTTGCTGTTTCAGACTGTTGCCGACTGCGTTGAACATTACTACATGACCAAGCCGTTTTACTTTGACTTTCATGAGGTAAGCAAGAATTTAATAGTAAGTCCTAGGATATGCTTCAGTTATAAGGACTTGACTGGTCTTTTAAGCCTAAAGTGTGATTGGCACCAGTCTCAATAATGCTAAAAATACCCAAATACTCAAGGTCCTATGACCAAATACAAAAATAGCAACCGTTATCCCGCGGAACTCCTATATAGGAAGAACGAGGATGTTTGTTTACCTTTCAGGGGATAAATAGCGGTTTTAATTCCTCTTAGGATGTTCAGCTTCAGACAAGGGAAGAGGTCCTGGGAACGAGGTTGAAGCTCCACACTGGCAGCTTTTGAGGTAGCTTTTAGGGCATCGAGCAGAAAAAAATAAGACAGATTATAATTTAGTGTGAAGAAAATTCAAGCCATGCCAATTTAACAGGATATTAAGTGCCCCTTCATGAATCATGAGGGTTCTTCCCCCGTACTATTATACCATATTTATAAATAATTAATATCCTCTTGGGGCTGGTTTTGCTCTTATTGCTCTCGATATTTTTATTTTCAAGAATTTTTCTCTCGACTTATCGACTTCGTATTGTGATTACTCACGCAGTGGAAAGCTCACGAAAAGGCCAAAGACGAGGGTTTGGAGCCTTCATCCAAGGAGCGCGAGGGAACTCAATCTACAATTCTGTCCGAGCCCCAAACAAGCTCTGCGGCGGGCGAGCACTCAGAAGGAACAGAAAAAGAGGAGCTAGCAGAAGCGGCGCAGCCTGATGTAATAATAATAGACTGAAGCTATTTCAATATTATATAATCAGCTATTAATTTTTTCTCTAAGATGTTCACGAATAAAAACGCACAGAAAAATCATTTTGGCGGACTTTCTTTTTCACTCATACATGGGAGGGAAGGGGAGATGTGACACCGGCTTGCACGGGCTTGCACCAGATGACGCAACCCAGCCCAGTCCCCTTTCCATCTAACTATGAGTCGCCTAGTTGGTTTCGTTAGGGTATTTTCATCGACGCAACTATTGCCTTCTAGTACATCGTGTTTGTCTCGTTATTTAACGTCCAAAATGCCGATAGCAGCTGTCAGAAGTGTCGAAGAAGAAGCATTTTTGACGATTTCCTTCTCTTATGAAGGAAAACAACGGAAAATGCAACGAAGCAAGAGTGAGATCTTGTCGAAGGCCTTGACGAGGATAGAGCTGTCTTCTAAGAAGAAAGCGAAAAAGGCGAAGAAGAATGTTGAATGCAACGAAAATGGTGATGCGGAGGAAGGGAATGCATCTCTTTGGTTGAACGGTGAACCAGTTGACTCAAGTCTTACCAACGAGACTGCCTGGAAAGATGGGGCATCTTTGAAAATCGGAGCTGAAACATTTACTGTAGAAGTAAATCCACCAACAGTTAAATCTCTGTTACTCCCTGAGAATATCATGTCAGGATTTCCTGTGATGCCTTATCTTGAGCTTGAATTTTGTGACAAGCAATATTGTCGTTACAAATGGTACAAATCAACTAATGACAGAGATGATCAAGCGAGTTCTGTCCCTGCCTCTGCCAAAGAAATTTTAAACTGGGAGGAAGTTGGAAACGAGTTTCTTTACACTCCCTCAATATTGGATGTTGGCTGTTACCTTAAACTGACTTGTGCACCAGGAAATGCCAAGAGAGTCAGTGATGTGACGTCGGAAATGACAAGCTTGTTGACTGTAGCAGCAGGTCCAGGATTTTGTCCCTTTGATGCCCGTCATATGTACACTAAAAAACAAACTGCTGATTACAGCACATTCAGGGTTGTGTCCTACAACATCCTTGCTGACAATTATGCCAAGGATGAGTTTGCTCAAAAAGTTCTGTTTCCTTATTGTCCACCATATGCCATGGACATCAGCTATCGTCAACAGCTGTTACTTAAGGAAATTCCTGGGTATAATGCTGACCTAATATGCCTTCAAGAGTGTGGGTTTAAATTATTTGAGAATAATTTGCAACCAGCTCTTGAGACTATGGGTTTTGAAGGTCTTATGAGGTGTAAAGGTGGAGAAACACCTGAAGGAGAGGCCACCTTCTTCCGTAAAAGCAAGTTTTCATTGATCACTCAGCATGATATCGTTTTAAAAGAAGCTCTCCTTAATGATCCAGCTCAAGCAGCCATTTTAGATCATGTGTCGCCAATACCAATTTTACTGGAAACTTTGACGAAAAGGAATACAGTCGTACAGTTATCAATTCTCAAAGTCCTTGGTTTTGAGAAGCGTTATCTCTGTGCAGTCAACACACACCTCTATTACAAACCTACTTATCCTCATATAAGATTGCTTCAGTCTGCCATTATTTTGAATCACATTCAGAAGGTCATATCACAGTTTTGCTCAGGAGATGCTGATGAAGGTGTAAATGTTCAAGCTGATGCAGACCATGTATCTCCCCAGATAGCTAATGATGGAATGCATGCTTACCCTCAGGTAGCTGTATTATTCTGTGGTGATTTCAACAGTGGCCCAAGAACTGGCCTGGTTGAACTCCTCACAACAGGACGTGTTGACTCCACACATCGCGACTGGACATTATGTGAAGACAAGGAGGAACACTGCACAACTTTGTCCATCAACCATGATTGGCATCTTTTCTCTGCTTGTGGTTTTCCAGCATTCACAAACTACACTGGAGGTTTCAAAGGGACTCTAGATTACATTTTTGGTGATAAAAGGTATCTAGAAGTAGAATCTGTCATTCCTCTACCAAGTGAAGATGACCTCTCTTCACATCTTGCTTTGCCATCCGTTGTCATGCCGTCAGATCATTTAGCTTTAGTCTGTGATGTTAAGTGGAAATTGTGAATAGAGCCCATCAATGCTTGAATTTACGCTGTATACAGAATTTTTTATTACCCTGTTCAGAATTGGTCAACACCACTGTAACGTAAGCAGAGAAAATAATAATTTACTGTAGTCTGCTTGCCTGCCAGGGCATTTTAACATTAAGGGCTGATTAGTTACATTTGTGCCCTCAATATTTAATAGCTGTAAGTGCATCGAGACAGGCCAAGAAGAACTTTTCTGAAATTTTTTGGTATTACCATTGATTAATAGATGTAAATTTGGCAGCTCATGCATCATAAACAGTTCGATTAAAGAAAAGTAAGTATCGTGTTAATATAATTTACAACATCCAAGTTAAACTCCAACCTAGTTGTGCTGTAATTGTCCACCATTGCATCTATTGAAAGTACGAATGTTTGTAATTGCTTCACGCTACAGAGGCCAGAGTTAACCTATTGCATTGATAATAAGATGTCGGAGTCCTAAACACTTATGATTTGGGATACCAGCTACGTGAAACATAACTACTCTATCAACTATACCCACTTTATTTACATTTAAGTTTTTATATATATATAATATGGTTTTCTTTGTGAATTAAGTTATATTTTTTACTCTTTATTTGTCAAGGCTCCCATTGATAGCAGGTCTTTTGTATATATGTCCTGAAGGGACTACCCTGTTTAAAATAGGTGTTCACTACATATTGTGTATTGTGATCAGAAATTTAGTGCTGTTGCATTAAAGTGACCCAGCACCCAGTCTACCTTCTATGAGATGTAATCTTTTAAAATAGTGTTCGACAATGATGTAAGTGTACTTCTGTTGCAATTAAAAGACTTGTTTGCATCACTTTACTTTGTCTTTTTTTTCAGTCTCAAGTTCAAAATGTTATTGTTCTCACTGACAGCTATACAGATCTTTTTTTTAGATTTATTTATTTATTGCTTTAATTCAGTAGTTTACAACAAAACAAAATTACACTACATCACAAAAGGTAACATAAAGCAACATTATGTATACATTATCAAAGGTAAAATGTGTGCAGTGACCAAAGGAGCTTTAGGCTTGATTTCCGCCACTCTCTCATGTCTGGTCTACCCTCCCCAAGAAGGGGAGAAGCGCGGGCTCCTTTCCCGGACAGCGGCTGGTAATCGAGCCTAAAGGAGCTTAGGCTTCGATATCAGTTCTGAGAATTTGGTGGTACAGTAGATCAAAGCAGTATCACTTGGCTGATGATTTTCTTTATTCTCATCGCCAGTTTGCTTGATAATGTATTGGTATGATAATGAGAAATACGATTTTGATAAATACCTGGATGACATCTTAGTTGTGCTTTTGTCATGTTAGTTTTGATATTGTCATCCTAGATTGAACCAATACATAGGCAAGCAATGCGTACTGAGACTTATGTTACCTATCCCATTGCACTTACTCCCTGCCCAGACCCTATGCAAAACTGGCTGCCTTTATATTATTCTTTTGTTCATATTTAAATTAGCCTCACTAACCTCGTTTTTGAGACAAAAATTGTAAAGAATTTGTTATCCCAAACAAGGTTAGTGAGACTATTTTAAATACAAACAAAAGAATAATTTAATGGCAGCCATTTTTGCATAGGGTCTATGTCATGCTTATGGCACCTGGTAATGCAAGAAAGGTAACATTCACATCAAAAGGAAAACAGAATTGTCAACTTAATGAGCTTTCAGTCCATATAAAAAGGATGGGGTACTCCTTGTACCTTTTAGAGGTTAAAAAAGTGAACTTTGGTAGCTCTTAGGGTATTCTGCGTCAAAAGGTACACGGCAGGAGGTTTTGGTGTACCTTTCAAAAAAAATTGACAGGACCGGAGATAGAATGTTGTTTTAGAATTGGTACTTGTTAAAGGTGAAAAACTGTCAAGCCATGCCCACAAAACAGGACCTTGATACCAACTAAGGGGTTCATTTCAAAATTTCCTGACAACCTAACAAGGACCCTGTCTTTTTTTAATAGATGGGAAACAGGGGGGTGGGGGTACTCCCTATGATGGCCTTCTGTCTACAGGGAGGCTCCTCCCAAAAAGGGTACCTTTTGAGGCTTCAGGTATATAAAAAGGTAGGGAGCAGGGATGGCGTAGTGGTGAGAGTGCTCGCCTCCCACCAATGTGTCCCGGGTTCAATTCCGGGGTCCAGCGTCATAAGTGGGTCGAGTTTGTTGTTGGTTCTCTTCCTTGCTCTGAGAGGTTTTTCTCTGGGTACTCCGGTTTTCTCCTCTCGTCAAAAACCAACATTGCCAAATTCCAATTTGATCTGGAATTGTCAAGCACTTTATCATGAGCCTCTGGCTCGGGTGATTGTGCAACCACTCCCTGTTTTCGACATTAAATTTGCATTTACATGAAAAATGAGAACAAGACTTCCTAAAGAAGGTATGTGAAAGGGGTACTTTTTTTCAACAACAGGTATGTAAAAGGAGTACCTTTGCTGCCAAAATGGTATATAAAAAAGTAAAAGGTTTTCCACTCCCCCACCCCCCTGCAACAAATCCTTTGGCAGGTCCTGTTGTTAAATTATATGAATTTTCTGTTGCTAATCTGCTGTTCCTGAGCTGCAATGATATGGATGATGCTCGATATACCAAGTCAATATATGCACTATTGTCTCGTTCTTTTGTGTGAAGTCTATTGTGTTATTGTGTAAGGGATAGGAATCATTGTTGTGTTCTTTGTGACGTAACTCGAGACTTGCTATTCGCTTGGTATATCGTGCACCAGCCAGTGATATAGGCAAAGATAAGAAGCCCCTATAGATCAGTGATATCTTCCTTGATATTTACAAACTGGGGTGATTCATTGTAATTCTTTTCAACCTTCAGTTCAAATCCAGCTTTTCTGTTAACCTTTTGAAATGAGCCTAAAAAATAAATATTTAAATGCATGACTTGTGTTGATTTTTCTGTAGAGCCCAGGGACATCCCATCATGGGTTGTTTTTCCGGATTCCCTCTGTGAGCACGTGGTTAGAGGCACGTGATCAGGAAGCGTGTCATTGATTGGACCAGCAATTGGGGGTTGGTCTCGTGAAGGGTAAAGCAAGCAATTTGAGAAGGATTGTTTTCGTTTGGCTTTTTTGCAGCTCCTGTACTTTGTAGAGTCGTTTTTCCTTTGTGAAAAGCTTTGCTACGGATGCAGTTTGGATCTTAATTTCACTGTAGTCATTTGCTTTGATCTTCACCTTTTCTGATTGTTTATTCATTATTCGGGACTGCGTGTTTATTATTATAATATTGCGAGTTGATCTCTCGATAATACTGGCACGAGATTTATCGCATTGGACAACTATGGCTTGATCAAATGCCGTCATTAAACGGACGAGCTCAGTATTTCGTAGCCTTGATCTTGGACAAGCAATTTCGTTCCCCGATGCACGTGTTCTATGGTATACATGAACTGATTCCATCTGAAAATGGCTGAAGTTAGAACGATCGCCTCTGCTATGAATGAAGACGATGGGGTTGACTTGGAAGTGGTAAGACACCCTGTAGACTATATAGTCTGTTTTGACTATTTCCTGTGCTCTTTGTCTGTCATAAGATAACCCCGTGGTTGCTTTATAATTCGCAGATCAAACCTCAAATTAATGTGGACAATGAGGAATTTAGGAAGGTCTTCGACAGGCCCTTCGCTGCTCCAAGGCCATCAGAGTCAGCTCCTCAAACCACTCAAGTCAAAACTTCTCACTATGATTACAACTTTGACGAAAAGGATTACAAAAGTGAGTCATTAAAGAAACATTTCATTAGTGTTTTGGAACGATAAAAAGTCATTTATCAAGCTCTTAGTTGCTTTTAGTATACATTACTAATTAAGTAAACGTAATTCAAAAGGTGTACATGCAGTACATGTATGTAAACTTGACTTCCGTACGTGAGTTAAGTATTACACTCAAATTATCTCTTGGTCGGTGCTCAAAAATATTGAAACCAGTTATGCACAAACGTGCTTTACAGCAGACGACTGCCCAAAGGATGTAGCTTGTCTAACGAATTAACGTCTAAATAGTGAAATGGGTTTAAAAATAGTATAGATTGCAATCTTGTGAAAAGAGTGGGTTTTTAGTTTTTTAAACTTGAACATATAAAATGTATTGAACACTGTGCAGCACAATTGTTTGTTTAATGTGGCTGGTGTTGCCTTGTTCCTTCAACCAGTTAATAATCAAAGTGAGCCAGGTAGTGTTTACATACAAGGCTCACTATTAAGATTTGATTTTATTTCTTTCCCAAACTGCAAAATTTGACCTTTGAAACCCACCACACTGTTTGCAGAAAAGATTCCTAGACAAGGAGAGTGAGATCAAATTTTGTCCCGTCAAATCAAGTAAGGGCACTGCACAGGCTTAGAGGTGTAGGAGCTTGAGTAGTCGAGGGAGGAAATATCTGCAAGTGGACTTATCTAGTTATTTTTCAGATATTTTATTTGTCAATTAGCTTAGAAAGAATTTTACAGCTTTAGAATCTGTAGAGATGCTGATGCATTCCTTTAAAATCCAAGACATAAGGATTACTTTTCCATCTGAAGACTACCGAAAACTTGATCAGACTTAGCCGTGTTTGTGTCTCATATTTTCTGTCATCAAACTTTGATGTTTGTGTTTTTGAATTTGTAAAACACATAAAATTACTCAGCTGAGAATCATCATAAATTTGGTCAGGACCAGGTTTTTTGAAATTGCGAGATCCATCAGTAGTTTTAAGTAGATTTATAGGTCTCCAAAACACACTGATTATAAACCTGATTTTGCAAGGTTTCAGTTTTGGATGCTAAAATTTCTAGGCTTTCCTAATTTCCATGCAATCAAACCAAACTGCATTAGGTTAAATACAGTTAGACATGTTGTTGACATGAGATAGGGGAAAAAAATGTTTTTTAAGGTTGAATATAACCGCTAGCTTGGTAGTGCAATGCCAGTAAATAAGGGGCTTTGTAGATTTTTGCAGGAGAGCATACGTTCAAGGTATGTGTGCACATTGCTCTTCTTCATCTGCCCATCCATTACACCCAAGATAATCGAGATCAGAAAAGTAAAATATCATTTATAATAAATTTATTGGTAATTAATTATTTAAAAGAACCTAAAGTAAGGTAAAACTTTGACAAGATGTAGTTGGTTCATAAGCAGTATGGCTGCAAAAATTAAAAGCTGAAGAAAGGCAGTTGAAAGTTTTTCACTTTCAATTCATCTGCGTCTGTATTGCTGAGGTCAGATCACAGAGACTTAATAATATTATTAAGTTTTTTCTCAACTTCAACATACAAACAGCTGATTAACAAAACTGTTATCTCACAAATGTCTTCTGGTCACATGCAACCATCCCAATATTCGTGACTTAGTATGTAAGTATAGAGTGTGTGCACCTGACGTCATCAAATTCTCAAATCCAAAACTAAAAAGCCGCTAAAGGTCTTATCCTCATCAGGCATAAGAGGTACCAAATTTATACCTGTTTACAACTTTCCAGCTCAATAGCATCCTTCATTTAGAAACCAGCGCATTTTGAATTTCCGAAATTATGGCGATGCGTGACATAACCCTACGTTCGCGTTTGTCAAAAAATATACACTTATCTCGTGATTTTTAGCCATTTTAGGAGTTTAAGTATCAGGAAAAGTACTTTTGTAAATATTTTTGTGTTCAGTTCAGATAATCAGTCCACTAAAGAGCCAAAGTAAGTTCCAGATGTTTACACTATTTGCTGGCCGCATGTTGGAGGACTAAAGAGGTCCTCCAACATGGCAACCCCATACTAAGCTCTGTAATTTTGTGCAGCACATTTCGACGAACATCTCAACTTTGGGAGAATGCACACACCTTAAACTTGGATAACTGTCTTCTTTATTTGTCGTTTACAATATCTCATTTTTTTGACTTCATTCAATGCACCATTTTTGATTTTATTTTTTATTGTGTGACACTGCAAACACTCTATAGAATGTTTTCACTTTAATTCTGCCAATTTTGTGATATCAAGATTTTGCTCAATATCTGCAAGTACTGTATGTGCATAGTTATTTCTAGTTCTACCAGTGTACTTAAATCTGTCTTGTTCTAGGTACATGTAAGCAGTTAAATGTAATTTAACAGAGTTGACAACAAGCAGTTTAAGTCTTGCCTTCTTGATCAGTGGCATTTACATGGGCGCATACACCAGGATTCGATGAATTCTGTCAGTGATTTCCTCAAGCGTCTGAGTCTTGAGCATGGGAACTCCACTCAGAGGTTGTTTCTCCTCCCCTGTAGCCCCCTTTTCTTTCAACTGTTTCATCAGTGTGACAGGTGCCTGCTTTCTCCCTTCCATGGGGGGGACTCATGGCTGGGTTGCCACGATTTGCCACCCATGGGAGCGGTCTCAATCTGGGAGCTGGCTGCCAATGGTGAAAGCTCCTGGATGCCTTGGGCACCCAACCTCCACTTCACAAGGCCATTGTTAACAGTCATAAAAGCAGGACATAATTTTATTCAGCTTAAAAGAGCTTTTAAGCTAGACATCTGAAATTTGACTGATCCAGCATGTTTTATTTAGGTCGTCGTGTATCAACTACCAGTTTCCATGAACCTTTAAAAAGAATTCATTCTCGTGGCCGTAATCTGGAAAAACTGGATAAAACTGATGGCAAAGCAAAAGAGCACAAGAGAAGATCACGAGAAGGGATTCGTGTTCTCCCAAAAATTAAAGAAGATCAAGAATCTCATGATCATTTTGAAGACAGAAAAGAAAACCAAGAAGTTCTTAAATATGTGGATGAAGGGAAACATCGACACCGACACCATAGCCGTCATCACCGTGAACACAAAGTTGATCAAAAAGACCATAAACTGCATAAAGATAAGAAAGACGGGGGTGAGAAGAAGCCTCATCATCACCATCATCATCATCATCGACATCATCACAGACACCCACCCCCTGCCCTGCATCATCACAGAACCATTTCAGAAAGGGAGCAGCTGGAATCAAGACTGCGTTCTGGAGCACTGACCCTGAAAGAGATTGAACCTATTCAAGAACGGCTGGCAACAGAAAAAGATGAAGCAAGTGTTTTGGCCAAAAGAGATTTGGAAGAAATGGCATGTAAGTTGTTGCTGAGAAGTGATGTTACTATATATTGGATAAAATCTCATATCTTTTTAATTACAACATTTGTGAACCTTTTTATTATTCAAGGAGGTGTAGGTAGGATAATTTCCTTCGCATCTTGTCAACAAGATTCTCATTTCTAACCCAAGGTGATGTTTCTTTAATGGCGACATGTCATGCTTTAACAATGAAGTAAAAAAGAACAGAAAAAAATCCTAAGGCATAAGACTCTTATACTTACTAATTGCCAGAGAAAATATAATTATAATTTCACACTGAACTACTGCATTGTTGCCACTTTTTACAGGGCATCGTTTTGAGGATTTAAGAGGTCTTAGGAGGAGGCGTCCGCATCTTCCACGGCATAAATCAGGAATGAAGACACACTATAGTAGCACAGACATTAGCAAAAGCTTGCAGAGGTTCCCTGTAAAGTATGACCATAGTCCCCATGAGGTAACAGTAATATAGAGCAGTTTTCACTTAAGTATAAAAAGGTAATTGGCTTTGCATTGGTATGCTAAGTGATTTGCTTAAAAATTGTATGCCACATTTTCATCTTATTTAATAGAAATAAAAATTGGACCGAGTGGAGTACAATTCAAGGAGTAATCACGTGAGTAATTTCAAAATTGGATGGACATGTAGCACCATGATTACTCCATGAATTGTATACACAAGGTCCAGTTACTAATTAATCATATCTGTAGCAAATTTCACAATTAAAATAGTCTTCTTAGAACTTCGTTTGAGCGAAAACGTCTGTAGCACTTTTCCTAAGTTTTGAAAACTGTAGAAAACATTGTGAAGGAAGCCATCAAAGTGCACGTAATTGACGTGAAAATCACATGGTATCCAATTACAAAAAGTTCAAATTGGACACCTGTAATTGGACAACCACGTGATCATGTGTCAATTAGTGACAAATAGGCACCCAGGGAACCAATCATGAACAAGAATTTTGTTTTAGATACAATTGAAGGTAAAAGCATAATCAATCATGTTCGCACACTTTTCGCGATGCTTTGCATCAGCTACATGATTGTATTTACTGCAAGGTTTGATTGGTTCATGTTATTCTCCGTGCACATTGTAATTGCAGAATGTAGAAATAAAATTCTAAACATCTGTGCTATTCCAATTAAAGGATTCCATTAAAAAATAAAAGTGTTTAAAAATTTCTTAAACTTGACCTTCTTGGCATTGCTCAGCAAGGATGTGCAATGCAATTCAATGGAATCATTTTAATGTTGAATAACAGTTCTGCTTTCCTTTGTTATTTTTTTATTTTTCCACTTTATATAAGACAACAGTTAATTGCTCTATAAATTTAATTACAATGTAGGCATTTGTTGAGTTGGAGCAATTAACAAAACATGGGGAGGAAATGGAATGGCAAGAGATGGCAAGGTGGATTAAGTTTGAAGAAAATGTGGAGGATTCAAACCGCTGGGGAAAGCCTCATGTTGCTTCACTAACATTCCACAGCCTTTTAGAACTACGGAAAGGTTTAGAAAAAGGTACACAGAGAAATGAGAAAGATACAGTTGAACTTCCGCTAATGGACACTTCCTGTAGGCAGACACCTCCTGTAGGTGGACACATCCTGTAAGCAGACACTTAGTAATGGTCCCAGACACTGCATTTTTAACCTCCCATAAGTGGACACCTCCCCTATCTGTTAGCAAGTACTTTGTCTGGTCCTGAGGGTGTGGGTTTATGGAAGGTTTGGCTTTATTTAGTGGACAAGTGATTATACTGGTTACTCAACTGGTAGAATGTGATCCCTTGTAAAATTTGATAGTTCTCAGACCTGGAAAAAAATAGAAATCCAGTTGTTCAGTGGGTCAGTACATTTCAGTTTTCAGTTGCCTCCACTAAAATATTATTTACCTAAAGATTGTTACCTTCATGGATATGATTGTATAATAATGCAATTGATTGTGCGTTCTCATGCAAATTGTGTTATTGAAAGTCTTTTGTTAAAAAAGGATCATCCAAAAGTGCAAATGATTGTCATTTCGTGACAACAAATTTCATTTCGACCAAAATGAAAATACATTTACAGTCAATGAATGTCAAAGGATGGTATTGTTTATCTTTTGATGATTTTGAATGTTAACATATATGCAAATATTATTCTTCAACATTCCTTACGCGCAAATGAAGGTCATATTGGTGTTATTGAGAGTGTATTGACCGTAATGAAACAGATTTAGACACAAATGAATGTTTATTTTCTGTAAATGAAGAGCAAAAGGTGTATTACTTGTAAAATGTTTTGCTCCAGGAGTGATTACATGTAGCTCCAAATTATTCAATACTAATAGGCCAGTTGATCACAAAATAAGTTCAGGAGATCACCAAGAAAACTTGCCATAATTCTTCCTTTTAAAAAATTCTCTTAACTGGTACTTAAAGAAATGTGTGGAGCCAAGAAGGAGAAACTACATTTTGACTGTTTTTTTTTACAGGCACTGTATTGTTGGACTTGGAAAAGTTTGATTTACCAAGCATTGCTGAAGCAGTGGTTGAAAACTTGGTGATCTCAGACCAGCTGAGTCAGACTAACAGTAACAAAGTGCTGGCAGCATTGCTTTTACGACACAGACATCAGCATCAGATGACACCAATCGCACGGCGTCCATCTTCTTACAATCTTTTGGCTATGGCACGGAAGGATTCTAAAACCTCAACTGCAGATGACTCTGAACCCAAAATTGTTGATACTTTAGAGGGTGATAAAATGGAGGATGGGGTAATACGATTGAAGATTGATGATTCAACTGATGGTGATGACATAGCTGGTCGAGAAACAAGCCAAGTGAGCCTGGTTGTAGTAATGTATAAACAATAGTCTCCATTTGGTGCGAAAATATGCTGGGATATTTGTCCACGGACATTATCTGTTCCTCGAAGCTCACAGTTTTCGTCGAGCTACGCTCTTGGAAAACTGTTCACTTCTCGGAACAGATAATGTCCGCGGACAAACATCCAAGCATATTTTCGCCCAAAATGGAGACTGTCTTGCTTATTATCCTTCAAATCTTTTACGCAACAGGCCGGTTTTGAAAATTGGGGTATATATAGACAATAGTCTCCATTTGGCGCGAAAATATGCTAGGATATTTGTCCACGGACATTATCTGTTCCGAGAAGCAAACCGTTTTCCGAGAGCGCAGCTCGAGGAAAACTGTGAGCTTCGAGGAACAGATAATGTCCAAGGACAAACATCCGAGCATATTTTCGCCCCAAATGGAGACTATCGTGTTTATTATCCTTAAAATCTTTTACACAACGCGCGCAGTTTTGAAAATTGGGGTATATTCTCGGGTATCCCCCAGTTTTAGCTGGGGGATATTCAGTTACGTGACTTGTTTAGACCAATCGCGTGCGAGCGAAAAGATTTGATGGATTCTAATAGAAGATATCCGGATATTCGGTCATGTGACGCGTTTAGACCAATCGCGCACGAGGGAAAAGATTTGATGGATTATAATAGAAGATATCTTTCTTTCTCAGTGACAGCAAGATAGCAGGGTTCAACAAAGTCCCCAACAAAAGTGTCTTGTAGCATAAATCTACCCTTGCTTTAAGTGAGGCCTCATACTGTAGATTAAGCAGGGCTTGAAAAAAAACTGAAGTCCAGCTCACCTTCCAGACAAGCAGCTCTCAAATTGTGCTTGCCCTGTCTTAGTTTAATTTTTTTAAGTAGTTAGGAGATGATGAAACTTTTCATGCCTGACAAGAAAATCTAGTTGTCTTGAATGACAGGGCAACCCGTGATGAATTGATACTTTTTTTTCACAGTTGCCATTGACCACTGATGACAAACATGAACCGAAGCATGAAGTTACATTTGCACCAGAGCCTCCTTCAGTGGAAGGAGGTGGAGGAAAACAAGAATCTGATGTAAAATCTAAAATTCCCGAGGGAGCAGAAGCTACAACCGTCCTAGTAGGGACACTAGATGAGCTGCAACAGCCAGTAGTAGCATTTGTCCGTCTTGCCAAGGGCTGCCCCTTGAACATCACTGAGGTATCCATACCTGTCCGGTTCTTGTTTGTCTTGTTGGGTCCTAGCTCCGAGGAAGAGTCGTACTTTGAAATTGGTCGTTCTGTGGCTACCTTGATGTCTGACCAGGTAAATTGTGTTGAAATCTATATACACCGTTTTTTAAACTGATCTTTCACATGTTAATGTACTGCTTCATTGGATTTCAACCCATTAATTAGCACAAATCTTGAGACAATTTTGTTTCCTTGTTCCTTCGCGAACCCAAAAGTTCAATATAACACGAAGCTGGGTTTTGCTCCACAACCAAAACAGCTATATACATGGGAGTGTTCTAGCAGCAAATATTGAACTGACGCATAGCAAATCAGATTCACAGATCTTAAGTAGACCATGGTTATCAAGTACTTACATGAATAATATGTGTTCTAGGCATTTCATGACGTTGCATATCAAGCTGACTCTCGCGAGGACCTCCTATCAGCCATTAATGGTTTCCTTGATGACACAGTTGTCTTGCCACCTGGAGAGTGGGACCGTAATGTGTTGGCACCCATCCTGATTGCTCAAAGTAAGGCCATGGCAAGAAGAAGGAAAATGGCCAAAGCTGGTAAGAACTCTAACCTGCTAGTACTATTTACCTAGAATTTAAACTCATCGCCAATAGATGAGCTTGGGAACTGGTGCCTTATAGGTTTGCAATGGACCTGAGTGCTTCAAGCAGAGCACAGAGGTATCCATTGCAATCGTTGAAGCAGGAGCTACCCCTGCAAGCAACTGCCAAGTACAATTTACACTACCCGCATATAACTTGGACTAATCAAGGCAGGCATGTAACTGCAGCAACCTGTCAGAAATGTGTGTTACCTCTTAGAATTGAGCTATACCAGGACAAGATTTTTGGACTACCTTAACCTTTACATGGGAAACCAGGGCTTGAAAAAACTTGAAATCCATCTTGACCTTAGGACAAGTAGCTCTCAAATTTTACTTGCCCTGGGCAAGTCTTAGTTTACTTTTGTTGTACTTAGTTGGCAGACAAACTTGCCCGGTGTGCAACTTTAAAAATGTACTTGCCCAGGAGATAAAACTACTCATCCCAGATGACCAGATGGCACTTTTTTCGAGCCCTGAATATTCCCACTCACCCCCTCTTTGAAAGTGGTTGCTTACTAGAGAAACAGTATCATATGAACTCAGCTAAATGACCTTGCTCTTCATGAGTTCTTGTTGCTCAGTGAATAGAGTGCTCGCTCAGTGTTTGGGGGGTCATGGGTTCGATTCCTGTTGGGGACTCAGATTTCTTTTTTTTGTCCCACAATCATATCATGTTGATCAATTCACCTTTCACATTTCATTACCAAGCTTAAAATCTACCATCTTTATATCACTTACCAATATCATTCTAACTTTAACACTAGGCAAATTTTTTTTCAGCTCTTGCGGCTGCTGCAGAAGCACTAGAAGTAGATCCTCTTGAGAGAACAGGTTCATTCTGTGGTGGTCTGGCCTTGGACATCAAACGGCGTGCGAAATGCTACCTCAGTGACTTTAAAGATGGCTTCAACGTGCAGTGTCTCTTGACATCAATATTTCTTTACTTTTCTGTCTTTGCACCAAATATTGCCTTTGGTAGTATTCTTGATAAGAAGACTGATGGCTGGCTTGGAGTGTCTGAAGTTATTTTTGCAACTTGTCTCTGTGGAATATTGTTTGGACTTCTTGCTGGACAGCCACTAATAATCATCGGAGTGACTGGTCCAGTGTTAGTTTTTGAACAGACTATCTACAAGGTAACTTAACTGTTGCATGGACAATAAACTTAACCTCAAATTGATCAAGAAAAGTGCAAGTTTCAATATACAACAACTTGCATTTTCACTTGTCAGGATCAATTGAACATTCTTTAATGCACCTAAACAAAACTATATGCGAAATTTGGAGCGTTTCTGACAAAGTTCACTTTTGAGTAAAAAAGCTAACGCCCTTTTTCCACCGAAGCCTTCAATTCTTTAATTCTTTCCGTTTATGTTACAAATCAAATAAAATGAAAAAATTAAATAAAAAATAAAACTAAGTTTATATTCATGATCACATGAAAACAAGTTTTTTTTTGCTGTTTGACCACCCAACACAAGTAACCACAAGTTGGTCTTGAACACTGATTTTGGTACCACTAATCTTTTGTAAGAAAACAAATATAATACCACAAACCCTACATAGCCCATAAAGTGCGGGGAAAGCCCTATTTGAAATGTTAGTCCCTGTGCTAACGACACTGCTTGCGCTAGGTTTGAAGATGTTAGAACTTTTTTGTACGTTTCTGTGAGCATTATAGAATTTTTGAGTGCTAAGATGTATGGGTAAATGTATCAGTTACCATTTTTTTTCCTACAGCGGTTTGCTTTGATATCCAAACCGCTGTTCAAATTTGTTGAAATGTGAGTTTGAGGCAATTGGTTTTCTCAAGCAAATCCATTTTGAACTGAGCCTCTTCAGTAGGAAAAACTTTAATCAGATGGCCAAACCAGGAAGACAAAATCACTCTCACAACCAGTCGATTTGTCTCGGGTGCTCTGCCCTTAATGAAACTACTGGTTTTGGTCGTACAATAAATTGTGCCCAGTTGGGAAGTTCTGATTATTTCGTTGCTATTGTATTTCAGTTTTGCAGTGTATATCATGTGGAATTTCTGCCATGGCGCTGTTGGATTGGTTTCTGGGTTATGCTGATCCTCTTTGGAGTGGTAGCTATGGAGGGTTGTTTTCTGGTCCGCTACTTCACACGCTTCACTGAAGAAATATTTGCTTGTCTCATTTCTGCCATCTTCATTTATGAAGCAATCCATTTTTTAGAAGTGGTGAGATCATAACAAGATTGTACAAACTACTTCACACTGTCTTGAGAGAATAGATTCTTGCCTCTGTAGTTTTAAAAAATCTTTCAATCCCAGGCAATGAACTGTGCCAGTAGCAGAGGTGGCAAATAGTCCGCTGTTTCTGTGTTTCAGTCGAGGTATAGAAACATGACTCAAAACTAATCAGCATGCATGTTTTTTAGTTGATTTCTTAAATCATGAACTATAGTGTAGCTATAAGTTTTTTTACTACGGTACCTTGCAGGTATTTGAAGAAAATCCTTTAAAGAAAACATATTCAGCATCAGAGGAGTCTTCTGAATATGTGGTGAAGGGACAACCAAACACTGCTCTTCTTTCCACAATCATGGTTCTGGGAACTTTCCTTATAGCATTTTACCTGCGGAAATTTAGGACAAGTTACTTTTTTGGGAAGAAGGTTTGTAGTTCACACATACATGTGAATTATCTGGTAAGCGGCAGATGGAATTGTGCTAGAAGTAGGTAGAAGGAGAAGACAGGAGGCAGTGTGGCTGAGGGGCTGCAGGTTAAAGTCCCATTCTTACCACTAGTTGGTGCAGTTGTTTCTCAGTAGACCTGAGTTCAACTCCTTGGCCATGCTTGTATTTATTTGCTTACAAAGAGTGGTCCAAAGTCTTCCAGAGCACTGCACAGTCGCTATTTATCCAACTGTAAAAATGTGTTTGGGAGATAATTTTATTGAATAAAAGTTATTCTGCAAGATTGAACAAAATAATAATATTTAACAATTATCCACCACTTTCACCGACACTGAGTTGAATAATTGTTTTAGTATATACCACACAAGCTGAATAACTAGCGGCCCAAAGAGTAACTTTATTTGTGACAATATGCCCACAAAAGCCATTTTGTTATTCTTTGTCTGCTCGGAGGTGAATAGTACTTGGCTAATCACCTCCGAGCTAGCCAATCAGGGCGCACGAAAAGCACTATTCACTTGTGTCAAATATCAGTCAATGATCTACATGATATCACAGTATGCACATTATCATTTACAAAGGTTGTCATCTTCTCACTTTAATTGAATAAAAATGTTGTTTTGTAGAATGTGTAATTCCGGAAAATATCCATACTCCCCCATGGAAGGGATTTTTTCTAAGACGCCCCCCCCCCCCACCACCCCTCTGGAAACTCCAATTAAGCTTCATACATTTCTTTAAATTTTTGGGCCTTACAGAACCCCCCACCCCCAGGAAATTCCAATCCCTTCTGTGGGCGGAGTATGGATATTTTCTGGAATTGCACAATGACGAGACAGTGAGCGGAGACTAGATTCACTGTCTGCATGGGCTATCATAGTTATTTATTAATGAACTTTTCTTTTTGAAGGCCAGGAGGCTGGTGAGCGACTTTGGCATTGTCATAGCTATGGCATTAATGTTGTTGCTTGATGTTTTCCTGCACGATAAAGTTATCACTCGGAAAAGTGCCATTGGAGATCCAACAAAAAGAGGCTTTTTGCCAACCAGATTCACTGAGAGAGGCTGGTTTATCAACCCTGGAGGTATGACGAAAGCCATGGAAACTGGATGGATATTTGCGGCTATCATCCCTGCTATTTTTGTTGGAATATTGTTATTTATGGAAACAGAACTGACTGGGGTGCTTTTGAACAAGAAAGAGAACAAACTTAGCAAAGGAGCAGGGTTTAATTTAGACTTGTGTGTCATGGGACTGTTGTCGTTCATTTGTTCATTGATGGGATTGCCATGGATGTGTGCAGCAACTGTTCGGTCAGTCTCGCACTTGAATGCGCTAACCGTCTGGAGCACCTCACATGCACCTGGGGTCAAACCACATCTCATTGAAGTCAAGGAACAGAGAGTCACAAATATTGCCATACATGCTCTCACAGGTCAGTTTTACTAATGTAACAATAGACTACTCATTTCCCATTACAATACAGTGGAATCCTGCCCTTTGGTCACCTTGTTAACACAATCATCTCATTATTTCAGGCACAGTTTTTTGTGACGCGACATGCCTATACATTTTGTTATAAGAAAACCCCTGTTAATGCAGCCACCCTATTAACACGGCCAACAGCCACATTCTGAAATTCCAACCTGTATAATCCTTTATAATTTTATCCCATTCATGTGGTCACTGGAATCAGTTATATTCATACACAGGATCAAGTATCAATTTTCTTGAAGTCATATCTGCATTTCAGCTGCTTAACTCTTTAAGCCCTAAGGGGTCTCCCTTTGACAAGTAAAATCATCTGGCATAAGACAGAGTAAAATCTAGAAGACACTCTTAGGGTGTAAAGGGTTTAAAAAGAAGAGTTGTTTAGAAGTAAAATTATTGTGATATATCTGTTAAGATGTGTCAGTCAATTCAGACAGCAGTCAGGAGGCTTGACCCCACCCTGGTAGTACAGCCACTCCAATAATAACTACTGCCAAGTATTCATGACCTGTTGGTGACTGTAGTAGCAGGGTTCCACTGTGTAGTCATCTGTGAAACAGACAGATAATGTGAAAAAAAGAAACAATAATAAAATAATACTGGATAGTTTCTTGACCTTGGCATGTTTGGTCTGTTGCAGGCTTGTCCATTCTCCTCGCACCAGCCCTTCATCTCATTCCTGTTCCAGTTATGTTTGGTGTTCTGTTGTATCTTGGTGTGTGTTCATTAGCTGGAATTCAACTAGTCGACAGGCTCATAATGATGTTTATGCCGCCAAAGTACCACCCAGATGTACAGTATGTAAGAAAGGTACGCTATCTAAGCAGGCTCATTAAGAAGCCCAGCCAGCTTTTCTTACCAGTGCACCTTCACAATTCCCCTAAAATCTTTGTATTATAGATACATTTTTGGACATTTCAGCTACTGATATAGGCTCTACCATTTGAACTGAACAGAATGTTTGGTATGGCTCATGAACTGAGTGCCCATAGTGTTAATTTTCATCTGTGCCTGGATAGCTATTTACATGCAAGGATGTCACTAAAGGTCGGCACACACTAGGGGACCAGTCGCAGGGACTTGTCTCAGGGACTTGCTTCGGGGACCAGTTCCCTAGTGTGTACTCGTATTTTGCATCAAAATTCTAGTCGCAGGGACAACATTTTTGGTCCCTGCGACTAATCCCACAAATTAAGCTGGTTTGATTTCTGGGACTAGTTGAAGGGACCAGTAGTCCCACAAATCGGTCAGTTTTCTAATGTGTACACACTAAGGGATAGTCCCTGGCGACTAGTCCTGCGCTAGTGTGTGCCTAGCTTTAGGGCTGGCTGCTGGCAAGTTTCACCAGCTGAAAGAGAACTTTAAAGTGGCTGAACACAATTTTTGAGTGTTCCCTTGCTAATGTGATGCAGCTCGCACACGAAGGTTGCAAAAAACAAACATAGCATCAATACAGTGATCAATCAATGCCTGTGCTAGATGTGTTATTTTTATTCATAATTGAATACTTTGTGTTTGTGATTTTTAGTCTTCAATGACAAATGTATGTTAGAAAATGTAACCATGTACAGAAATGCAGTGCATGTGTAATAACTCAAAGAGTTCCAGTTGAATGCAGAAAAGTTTCCTTGCAAATACACATATTTCTTGAGAACCACTTATTAGAATTTCACGAAATTTGGAGGTAAAGAGTGGAGTAACTAGAGTATTGAAAACTATTGAAATTTGACAAATGAGATTCTAGATAGTCCAGTTAACCTTCGACAAGGGATAATTAAAGATCTCTCTGACTATTATTAAATTAGTGTTAACTTGTGAGCATGGCTACAAGGTTATTACGTGCAAATGATAAAGAAAATATCATCACTAGATTTTCTGCAAATAAACCATATAATCGATTTTAAAGGCCTGTTTCTATCTATTTAATGTTGCTATGGCAGTGGAACATAATATTATGTCAACTTAACTATCAAAAATCTGAAGTTTTTGTTGTCAACTTGTGTGTTGCGATTTATGGCAATCAAAGGATCAAGGGACTTAGAGAAAAAGGTGAATGAAACTCGGGTATCAAAAACTGTGTTCGGCCACAGTTTTTGCGTGTGCTTTTGCTGATGCAATATTTAGCACGTGCACAAGGATTTCAAAGAACATGTAGAGCGATCATTTTATTTACTCAACACCCGCACTATCTGTGTTGTTTTTCTCTATAATTGAATGCAGTGTATTGATGGCTTTAGTCTTTTATTACAAAGATATGTTAGAAAGGGTAACGATGCAAAGAACCCAGTTACCTGCAACGCATGCGCAGTTGCTCGAAAAATTGAGACCGATTGCTTTAGCAGAAACATGCCGACTTCTAACGATCCAGTTGATAGAATTTCAAGAAATTTGGCAGAAAAATAGATCAGAGACCACGCGAATGAGCTATCAAAAAATATCCGAAATTTGACATAGGGAATTTTTAATAATGCAGAAAGCAATTAACGGTGAATTACGAAAATCGCGTATGTCAAAATTTTATTAGAACCGTGTTGACAGAAGGGATTTAATGTCAATTCTTAGTGTGCAAAATATGAAAACAATCTAATGACTGAATTTTTTTAAATAAACAAAAACCGTTACTTAAGCCTTGTTTTTAACCAACCCTGTTGCCATGGCAACAGCACACACCCTAGTCAAAATGCAAGAATAAAAATTTCTGTGGTTAACCTTGACTCTTGCAGAAAATGGGCGCCAAAGCATAAATAGTTTAAAAGTTATGGTGAATTAGGCATAGGCACTTAAATACTGTGTTTGGCCACCTTAATCCCTGAACTTCACAAGAAAACAAAGACTTGGGGTAACTTTAAAGGGGTACTATGACGAAAATTGCACCTTTCCTATCTAAGCCATTTTAAAGCATAAACAAGAAGACTGCATGAGAAGAAAAATGGTCTTTACTATTTTCGAATATCTCTTTCGTTCCAGAGATATTCAAGTTTTTACAATATGCATATTAGCCAAGTGATGACTTCATATACTCAACCAGATTTTGTTCAAATATGATGAAAAGAGATATCTCAGCCAATTTGTAACAGAAATGTTTCATTCTTGGCAGTAAGATTTTACTAAATGTGCTCCACAATACAAGCTTAAAGGGGCTCAGTCACGTTTGAAAAGCTTAGCTAAACTTTTCAAATTCGTTGTTGCAATCCGTGTCAATCTTCTCCATCCTCACCATCCTTGTTCCTTTATGGTTTATTATTATCTCTTTGATGTTTTTCTATCTTTATAAAGTGTTATTTTTAGGTTTCCTTCAATTTAACGGTTATTTTTTCGATGTTCAAAATAACTCAAGATGCCGTGACTGAGCCCCTTTAACAGTTCTGTTACCATGGCAATAAACTGGGTTCCAGACCTCCCCCATATTAAAAGCTTTTCTGGCCACCTTTGGCATTCTATTTTGATATTAGCTAACAGCACTTCATATACATGATCCAGCTGGCATATAAATATGTTAGCTTGAGTTTGTGGCCTTGTTTAACTTTTTTCAAGCTGAAAATCACTAACATATTGAAATCATGTGGGTGGGGACTGGAAAGAGTCAGTTGCCATGGGAACAGAATTTTTTGCAGCCATAGATGTGTTTCCTATTAGCCTGCCAAGTTTCAATGTTCTGCACTACAAATTGGCCAAGATAGCTCCGTTAATATACTCGATATAATATTGGGTTGAGTGTATGACGTCATCAGTCATCTCATTTGCATATTTTACACATTTTTCAAACTTAAATATCTCTGGAACTAATGCAGATATTTGAAAATGGTAAACGGCGTTGTTCTTCTTTCATGGAATTCTATGTGATACACTCAAAAAATCATGGGTAAAACTTTGATCACAGTACCACTTTTTAAGGTGCTAAGGTATGAAGAGCCAGGTGTACTTGTTAATGACCTGCTTAGTGTTTTCTCAGCAACATCCCTGTATATGGTATGAGCACCAGTGAAAGTAGAAATGGTTATCACTTTTGTCCAAGCCATGCCAAAAATGCTGTGAAGTGCAAATCAGACATATTCAATAAACACAGACATATTCAATCTCAGCTAGAAACAATCCAATTAAGCTAGGGATCAGTCACATAGTGGTTAGTAAACACAATTTGTGATGGTTTCAGGTTAGTACTAAACAGATTCATATTTACACGGCCATCCAGTTGGTCTGCTTTGCTCTTCTCATTGGGGTCAAGTTAACTGTGATTGCACCATCATTTCCATTCTTCATCATCTGTTTAATTCCTCTGCGCAAGTCATTGGTATATTTCTTTGAAGAGAATGAACTTGAAGAGGTATGTGCACTTGTATTTTTGTTTCCAAGCTTTCTAATCTTTGTACTCTATAACTCAATTTTTTTCTTACATTTAGATTTTCTTACACATTCTATTCATTTCATTAACACTCCCGCCCCTATGAAATTCCCGTGGAATCATAGGTCTGCAATGTGTGCAAAAGATTTGTGCAAGATTGCGTGTTTCCTTTAGTCTGTTCATCTTACACACTTGGTCACATCTGTTGTCACACTACTTTCTAGCATATGGTGTGACACTTTTAAAGGTAATATATCAAACATGAGAGACTGTATTTGACTATATTTTCAAACACCAAGAAGAGAATTGAAATTGCGACATGGAGCGGAGTAATTTTTTCAGACTCTGAGTTGCTTGGAAATTCATTCAAACATTATCTTGAGTGTTTGATCAATCATTTCAAATGAATGTATTGTAAGTTATTCAAAGACCATCACAATAACAATTTCCTTTGTTTAAACTTGATGAATTAGGATTATTTAACAACTATTCACCAAAGTGGAGGTGGCTAGCGGTGGATATTTACCGAGCCGCGAAGCGGCAAGGTAAATATCCAATGCTAGCCATCGATACTGAGGTTAATAGTTGTTTTAGTATATGTTACAGGTCAAATTTAAATTCAGGTTAAACTTTTTCCAACCTAGGTCAAGTTGTTTCAACCTAGGTCAAGTTGTTTCAACCTAGGTTAATTTGAGTGTTTTTTTTTGCGGCAAACAAAAATTTTTTTGGCACATTCTCTTCATCCTCCTTCTCTTCATCTCCACTCTACTTACTTCACCTACTATTCCCTCCCTGCTCTCCCAACATTGCAGCCCATATTCTTTTTATCTCAATGCTTACCTTGTGAGCCTTGAACCACAGACCTTTGGTTTTCCTTTGGATTCATGTCCTGATGCCTTACCACTGAGCCATGGACACTTGGATGCAAGTTCCACTATTTTATTAATTACATATACATTGTAGTCGTAATAAATTTCCTTAAATTATTCAAATCAGACATACTCACCCATTATTACACTACAGTACATGTACCTCTGCCCTAACTATATACAAATTAATCTTACTGTAATATCAAATTGACCTACCTAGAAAACAAATTGACCTAGGTTGAAACAAATTGACCTAGGTTGAAACAAATTGACCTAGGTTGGAACAAATTGACCTAGGTTGAAACAAATTGACCTAAGGAACAAATTGACCTGTAACATATACACTAAAACAGTGAGATAATACACACCACAAAAATTAATTTGGATGATTTCTTCACTTGTCACGGCTGCAAACCGGGACGCCATTTTCTCTTGAGTTGCTCGGAGGTAAATACTGGTAGTACAGGATATCCGGAGTTTGACGAGCCAATCAGCGCACACATTTAACACTATCCACTGTTTTAGTATATACTAATGTGTGTTATTTCTAAAACCAAATATGCACATTATTTTGTTTTTGACAGCTGGACAATGAACAGTTGCCAGATGACGACAGTGACTTGGATGAGTATGACAGTGTGTTCTTACCAATTTAAAGAAGAAAGAACAACATGCAAACTCTTGAGCTCACACTTTTGGTTGTGTGGGCACCTTTTACTGTCACCAATTGTGGCAATGCATTGAATCATGTAGATCATTCTGGTGTGAAATCTCAACTGCGAAAAACCTCCTATAGCATTCTGTTATACTGGACAGTTTTTTGTGTGACCTGTCTCACAATTGTGTCACAGTCTTCCTTTTAAGGGGAATTGCTTGGAGTGAAACAGCCTCATAATGTTTACCAGGAAGGAATTAAGGAATTTTCAAGGTGGGAGGCAGGTACTGTAGGGTTGCAGAATCATTCTGACATGCCCCAAAAATGTTTCAATTTAAGAATTGGAGTATTAGTAACACTAAAAAGTATAAATCGCAATGAGGCACTGTGCAGAGTGTCTGCCTTCATTTCTTTACAATAAATTTCAATTTTTTTTCTTTTTTTTTTTTTTTTGCTTCTCTAAAATGGGAATGCCTAGCCTCCCAAACAACCTTCACCCCACACTCTGTTTGCAGTGCAAAAGCATTACATTAGGCAAGATGAAATTTTATACCTCCCTAAGGGAACATCTTGTATGGAATGTTAAAGAATTGCCAGTTTATTTGAAGTTAGAAGTGCAAACAGGAAGCAATGATGTCATATCCTAATTTAAAGTGAAGAATGATCATCGCAGTAAATTTTCCAATTTAAGCAATTGGAAAGGAGAAACCTGAAAAAATCCAGGCTTCAACGGGATCCCGTTGAAGCCTTGATTTTTTCAGGTTTCTTCTTTCCAATTGCTTAAATTGGAAAATTTACTGCGATGATCATTCTTCACTTTGATCTACAACTGCAGTTCAAATATATGAATTATTTCATATATACTTCACATCATATCCTAATTTCTTTTTCACCTTTATAACAGAATTTATGTAATTAGGTTATGGGAATCACAGATTGAAATTTCTCACATGAATTATAGGTAATATACGAAAACCATGAGTCTAGATTCTGATTAGTCATTCGTGTTGAAGGAATAAAGTTTAATGCTACATGAGATTTTTTCACACTTTTTTATTTCTTTTTTGTTTGTTTTGTTGTTAATTTTTTTGTCTTTTTTTCAAGAACAGTCTCAAGTAGATAAAAAGAAGCAAAGATATAACGAATTATTTTGCAGAGAAATTTATAAAGCAGAGTGTATATTTTGAGTAATATCTGCCATCAAAGGTTTCTGATTATTCTATTCCAAATTTATGATAAACTGAATTTAGCCTTGGGACGTGACGCAACGTTTCAGACTTTGCGTGACATGTCAAAATATTCTTTGAATTTTATGTAAGCGCCTGTGTGACATAACATCATTTTTGCGAAATAAATATACCAAAGAAGCGAAAAGACACTCAATTTTGTTTTACAAGTTATGGAAATTGTTTCAATGGGTTAAGGCAAAAATACACTTTTTAGTCTAACAAATTTCACGTCTTTTGCGAGACTTTCAAACAAGTCGCCTTAGTTAATTTTTCAGCCACTCGCTAGCTAAGCTATACATCTTTGAAAAAAAAAATCATTATCAAGAAATTTGTCAAAGAATATAAATATTGGGGGTTTTACAAGCATCGTATTGGTTTCAAGATATTGTACACCTTTCTGTAAAATTTTCAAAGATTAACGTCAGTTGCGTGACTTTTGTGACTTGGCGTGATGCAGAGGAAGTCATACAACCTGCGCGAGGGCCATGACTTTTCTTAGAATGAAATTGTTTTCCATGTTTTGTACCAATAAATAACGTCAATGACTGTAAAATGTAAATAAATGTTTAATAGTTGTGATATAGAATATTTGTTTAATGTAAAAATAAAGATGAATTTAAAAAGACGTTTACAAGTCACTTCTAGTTTGGTGAAGTGTACAGTGTAACAATGGACAGTACTAACTTGAACTTGATTGTTGTCATAGTAACCAGTTCTCTTGTTACAATAGCACTAGCCGGCACTAGCCTGCGAAAACAGCCGTCCTTCTTTGCTCGCGAAACGTCATTCAGGCCGGGAGCGAAGAAGTACGGCTGTTTTCGCAGGCTACAATAACACGGGCTCCGCCAACGACAACCTCTCTCACAAGACTGGACGTAAAATTCCTCGCGCACCTTCTACATTGACCGAGTAAATGGTCGCCTACCGGCGCAGCGCTGCGAGGAACTGCCTGAAGGTTGCTGGTATATAAGGCAGAATCGCAGTGCGCAATGCAGCAGGCAAATTGCTGCTGGGCTCGGTTTGCCAGTGGACTGCTGACAGTCTGTTTTTCTTTCGATAGGCGAGACATTTCGGACTATTGAAGATTGGGACAATACATTGTGGGTGCCTCAATCCCTTTTCGTCCTATTCCCTATTTTTCCAATTCCTCATAACTCACTCTGTTTGCCCCCCGAATTTTGCATAAACTATTGTTGTGAATGCCCATGGAAATTTGCAGACCTTCCAAAGCCATTTCATAACAATAGTTTGTGCAAAATTTGGGGGCAAACAGAGTGAATTATGAAAAATTGGAAAATAGAAAACACAGCCCTTTTGCGTTCGTGTTCACGGACAAACACTCGTATGAACCAACTTGCCAGCAGTCTGGGTTAACAGCCACTGTTCGAGAAATGAGGCAGCGTTCCTTGGCCAGGATCGTGTACCGGACTTGAACGCAGAGCGGCATAAATCGAGTCTAGATTGTTGCATTAAAGGGACACAGTCAGCTGGTACACATGCGCATTACATACCATTCTCTAGCTAATTTGCATGTAACAGAGACGCGATAAATACTGTGTTTTTACCAGATATGATAAAAACAATATAGGATAAGCAAAAGGACACTCAAAATTAGATTTCTTCAGTAAACGATTGAAAATCAAGCAAAACACTACGAAAAATAGGCGGATTTCTGGATGAACTTTGATTTCAGGTTGAGGTAAACTTTTTTCAAAGAGAGAAACTAGATCAAAAATAAGACACAAACAGCAGTGATAAACATATTGAACTTGTTCATTTTGACTTGACGTTTCGTATGTACTCTACATACATTTTCAAAAGTAACCGTTGAAATTTAAAAGAGCTATTTATATATAACAAAGCGGGTGAGGGGACTGGAACCTAGATTAAGCAAATACTTAACAGTAAAATATAAAAATATGTATAAAAAATAACAGGTTAATAAAGCATCAGCTTTTTCACTTCCGACGTTGACGTTGAAAGCTGGTCGAAGTTCTTGAATAAATAACGTCTCTTTTATCTTACAATGATAGTCTGTTTTTGCCATTCGCTTAAAATGTCAATTCATAATTTTCTGTGTCTTATTTTTGATCAAATTACGATGGCCCAAGAACAAAAGTATTTGAGAGAAACTAGTGTCCAGGTCAGCGCAGTCACCAAAGCTGGCTGTGTCCCTTTAAGCAGAAAGTTTGGGTTTTTCTGTGACTCTTTTTTACGACCACAATGCATTGCTACGATCAATATAATTTTTTGCATAATTTTGTATTACTGTTAAGAAATAAATCTAAAACGTAAATAACACCATAATTTCATCCACAAAATGTGATTTTTTTCGGATTATACAACCAAAAATGCCATGTCTTATAGGGGGGTGGGGTCATGTGATTTTGAGACTTCATTTAGGGGTGGGTCACTCAGTTTTATGTCAAATGGAAGGGGTGGGTCATGTGTTTTCTAACCACCACATTTTAAAATGCTCCGGCTCACCCCCCCCCCCACCCCCCCCCCTTGTACTTTTTGACCAGTCCCTAGCGGCTGTAGCTAGCATTTATTACATTCTGTAAGCCTGCAGGATCAAATGCCTGAAAAATAGTAGAAATTAGTTGAATGTAGTGTCAGATCTTTCATTCTAATTAGCGAACTTGAAACTCGTCCCGAAACCTGATTTGGACACGGTATTTCTAAAGATCGAGTTTTCTGCATGAATCTTTCAGTCGCTGAATTGATCTCGAAAAAAACAATACTCCATTACATAGCTCAAATTAGATCCCTGATTCTAATGGATCTCTATCATAAGTTATCCAGAAATTAAGTTGTGGAACCTGCAACTACCTAATAATAAGTCTAAGCGACTGAGCTTCACGAGAGCTTGTCCTTGTTATAGAAATGAAGAGCTTGATTACGGTGGCATGGCCAATTGAGCGGAAAACACGCAGATTTAACCTTATTGTAAAAGAACTATTTAAAACTGGAATTACCTGCGTAATTGAATGACGTGCTTCATTAAAGTTATTGTTTCTCAATCAATTCCTGTGTGTATTTTAAGAGAAGTTCAAGAAGTTTCTCTCTTTTGTACGGAAGTATCTATTTCATGGACTGAAGTCAAACTTGGCCAGGAATCTTACTCAAACTTCCCAAGTCGATGGTTAGCCCCAAATCAGAATTCTTTTAGCTCCCATTCCCGCGTAAAGAACGAAAAATAAACAGTGTTTTTCACTTCTGGTTGGGATCTAACTGATTACAAGGAGCTAATCGACTTATGCGCTAAATGACCGGATACCAAACTTGAATGTCGCTAGTTCTTCTGCTTTTATCGGTAGGGGCGGTCCAAGAATCGGTCCAGAACGAGATTTTTATTTTATTCGAAAATTCATTTCCATTTTCGTTCAAATGCAACGAGCAATTTAACTAAATTTTGATCAGTTGTATATAATCCATGCAAACTCAGTATTTTACAGTAGAACTCCAACATCTCGAACTGGATCGATTGGTTTATCTCAAACTTCTCGCTAACGATCAGGCTTCCCTAACTAAAATTTTCTATTAATGGATCGTACAATTAGTGTGTAGTCTTTACTGACTTGTTTTCCTCGATAAAGTTCTTTTTACTGCAAGCATTTTCACAAACGTATCTTCTATGGCCTCCGAGTGAGTTCTTCGCCACCACTACCTAAACAAAAGATGCATGTGCGTTGTAAATCTTTCTAAACATAATTTTGCAGATTTTTTTCTCCAAAAGAACCAGAACATGAAATAGCCAAATTCTTCGTTTTCGGTAGAACGTGAACCACGACGGTAATTTATCAATACTACTATACTTAACTGAACAGTTCTAACGCCCACAGACACAAAGATATGTCATGTTTTACATGGATGTTGCGCACGGCGAGCCTCGGAACTAATTAAAGCTGTTGGGAGATGGTTTGATGCGGTACAAGCTGCCAATTATGGAAGACAACATTTAAACCAGTTTCTTCCCGACTTGATTTATACGAAGAGACACCGTTGGCAGGAATTATTACGTAATCTTTATAAGCGTCGTTTTGAGTTACTAACCTTTAGCACAATCGCTAGAATTTTCGCTTCAATATTTATCGGCAGTTTCCAGCTCTGGTTGCCTTTTTGTGTTTTTTTTTTTCATAACACAAAGACCACTGTCAATATCGTTTACGACGAGCATGCACGTTGCACGTGAGCCCATGTTGTCATCTCTGACGGTAAAACGACTGAAATGATATTTTTACGAGAGGGTCACTCTTTTCGAGCACAATTAATAGCTCACTTGAGAGTTTGGAGCACAGACACTCGTGGCAATATTAAATGGTTACGCAAGAACCACACGCAAGGTCGCTCGTAACAAAAGTCACAGGTGAATATTGGCTGTTTGGCGGTGACTCGGTCGGGCATGACAGCAGCAACAATAAATAGTGTTTTAAAACTTGTTAGAAGCATCGTAAACAGATCAAATTCATGTCTCAGTCAATTTTGTTTTTGTTTTCCCAAGCCACATCGTTATGAACACCTCAGTCGGGACATGCTTCAGCAGATATTAACGACCAAAGAATTAATTTGCTGTCGATGTATTTGCGACAGTCTGGCTGTCGACTAAAGTATGTTTCTTTTCCTAAAGGCTGGGCCTCTTTAGAGAAAATTTCGCCTCTCTTAAGTGCCGCTAAATGCTAAACACGTAATTATATTTCTACAGCAATGTATGCAGTTATATTTTAGCTAGCATCAAAAATTGGCGAGACGGAGAAGTGGCACTTTATTCTGAGAACGTTGCAGGTCATAGGTTGGAGTGAGATTGTTTTTTGGCCTTTAAGAAAGCGAGGTAGCGAAGACCTTTTGCAACACGTGAGGTGCAAACTTTAAAAAAAATTTCGACACGTGCGGATAATGCAAACGCACGAGACATTTCTCAGGGCATTGTAATCTGTAATGCCGGGGTAGTAGTGGCTTCGGGTAGCGGGGAAGAATTTGGATGTTAATCGAAAAAACCCGAAAATCAGTCTCTCAAAATACCCCACTCCTTCCAAAGGCGTTTTCGCTTTTTCATGTCCTGGAGTACCTCATTGGTGTTCAACAAAAGAAGTGCTGCCATCAGACTAATAACAGTATTTTAGATGAGAAAATTAGCGTTTAGCGGTATAGCACATAGCAACAGAAAGACGATACCCTTAATGCAATTAATTAAGTTGTTGTCTCCCAGATTGACTGGAAACATTTTGATTTTGAGATATTCATGGTTCTTTCCCGGACAGGATATCCTCTGACGCTTTTTTTCGCTATTTTTCACGCTCCGCAAACTAAAAATATAAACACATTACGCACAAGAAAGTTCCTTGACAAAAAATAGTTATCGACATTGCTGTGCAATATTAATATCGCTTTTGTGCGTTTTTAGTCGTTTTCTTGTTAAAAAACACTATCACTGAATTGTAAGTAACGTCACGAACAATCAGGACAATAATGAATTCTCTGAACTAAAAGCGGAAAAAAGTTGATTATTAAAGTCAATTGTATTTTTGATGAATGAGAAAAACCGTGGCTTGACGGAATAGCACTTAGAGATGTTGCTGTTTTTTTTTTGATGTAAGACTCACAAAATTAAAAGCCATAAAAAATGATAAAATAAAAAATAATTTAAGGGATGCCACTGTGGCTTTTTTTTTAAATGGTAAGTGTCCTTTTGATCGTCAAACCTTGAAATGCGCCCAAACATTTTCCGGGAGATCCCGCGATACGGTAGCGCGGGAAACCTGGGACCAGTTATCTCCCCCTGTAGGACTCGCTAAGAATAATCAGTTCTAACTAAGTTGGGTAGGGGTAGTGATGGAAGCCTGACCATGCCATGGCGCCATTTTCGTTTTCTCAGTGCTTTGATGGAAACGTTTTTTTCTTCCTACAGTGCGTGTTGTGTGGCTTTCATGGAGAAAAACTGATAAAAAGTGGACAGGAGAACAAGACTTTCTAATTGGGGAAAAGAAATGAAAGGCTGTCAGGTGACCTGGAGTGCTGAATAGCAGCGGCAGCACTCAGCTCATATTTAAACCACACAGCAATCATGTAGCTAACAGAAAATACAAGGAATTCCTTGGACTTCAGAATTGCTGAAAATATATGAACAGTTTATTGGTGAAAAATTATATTGTGATGAGTTGTGCACAATCTCTACTTCAGAGAACATTTTCGAACATAAGCTTATGTCCAGGTAAGTTTGTGTTTTAAGTACCTTCAAAGAAACGTTTGGGTAGTGCTTTTTACGTAATACTCAAGAAAGATTGGTATTTCAGTTTACATGATTTACAATCCTTCAGAAGTCGAACGTTACAAAGAAAATATACTTAAACTTATGACGTCATTAACTATATTGCTTGCAAATTTCTACCCAGAATAGCTCTAATTATTCCTCAACCGTCATAAGATGACTGCATTAAGTCAATCTGAAGACAGTGCACGCGGCATGACATCTTAAAATAGGAAAAAAAACATATAGTAAAAATGTAAAGATAGTGAGACACGGGGGTTAAAGCTGGTTGGGCTGGGGTAGGGAGGTGGGGGTGCTCTTGATGTGATGGAGTTTGTCTGCTGGAGCTGCTTGTTACAGTTGGTAACTCTGCTTTCATACAAATTTTTATCCTAAAGTGTTTTCTAGTGAAGATGTTTAGTATGGGTATGTCTTTTAAGTTTCTGCTCATATCCAAGAGAACCCATTGCATTTGTACTAATATTGCAGTGTATTATTAATGCAAAACATTGAGTTTCTCAAAGTGGACACTACTTCAAGGTAGATGGGACATTGTTGGTACATTTTGTCAAATGTAACTTGTTTTAACAAAGTTTGAAAATTACCGATACCTCCCTCTCTGTCCAAGTGGAACAGTAGAGACGTCTTAAGCAAAATTCTTTTCTTAAATCCCTCTGAAGGTCACACTAGGAATGGATATTTGTGCACAATCAAATGATTATGGAATAATATTATCACAAGCTGTATTGCACTTCAAGAACCAGCACTGTCTACAGGCCTGCAATCTGTCAAGAATATTCAGCAAGAAAAAGACTATACAAGATGCTATTATGTACTTGCTTTAATAAAGATCTTGCTCCTGTGATGATGTCACGGGCAACTAGAGTCAGGCTACATCAGCTCTCTGTGAAACAGACACTTCTCCAAGACTGATGACTACAGCAGGTTGCCACAGTGTTTAGAAAGAGATGGAGAGAAAACTTCACATGTAAGTATTGTTTAAGTTTGATACAAAATATTCTTAATAAATTGCGAGCTCTCTTATTAAATCCTCCTGCTTACCCCTTACTAGTTTTTGTCCCTTCCATTCAGGCAAGAAGATAAATGAGATGTCATCGGGAACTAGCAAATATGAAACGGCAGTTAAATGTTGAGGAGAATGTAATTTGGGTAATGACCTTTATCCCCTCTTGTAAATAGTGTTCAAGTATGATAAACCCCTCCTGGAAGCAGCCAGACAATAAAAAGCCCAAGCCATCATGTATATTGATATCGTAGGATGTTGAGATTTTATTAGCATGCACTTTGGGAAAAGTTCAAGCATGGTAATATTGCTATATTACAGTTGGGTACAAACACTTTTGCTCGTCGTTCACTGAGAAGTCTCTCCTCTGAGGTTTGTCTCTTTGTTCTGATTTTACAAGAGTAGTTTAACTTTGTTGTTGACTGTGTTTCCTTGTTGACTCTCCTGCTACGTATAATTTCTTTGTTAATAATTTGTTATCTTGTAGAGAACTAGAACAATGCTTATCCTTTGTAAGTTGTGTTTGTGTTCAAGACTTAATAGTCACAGCTTAATAACCGGAAAAATCTGAAGTCTAAATTGCTTAAGTAAGTTCTGCCAATAATTGGTTAGAATTCGCTGTAAATAATGGTGTTTAGCTGTACTTTTATCATTATTTTCCTCATTTAAAGGTTCATAATAATTAACCCCTTCTTCAGAAGCATTTTTTGTTATTTATTAGATTATTAGTTGCTACCCATTTAGTTTCCTCTAAGCTCTCTATTTGTCATCTGAATCATCAATTTTGTATCAATAATTTCCCGCAATTCATTGCTTGTTTGAAATTACAGTATTTATTCCTAAAGGCCCATTTACACAAGCGAGTTTTGCCGCATTAAAGTTGTAACAAGTTTCAAACATGTTCGAAACCCCTGTGATATCGCGGCAACAAATCACACTGAAAATCGCACCTGGTTTACATTTACACATGCGATTTTGGAGTTGTAACTAAAGCGTGACAAAAATTGCATTGAGTTGCGGCAACAAAATCGTCTGTGTAAACGGGCCTAAATAACATAGTGCTGTGAGCCCATAGAGTCGAATGCCTACTGAGCAGAAGTTATGCAAATTTTCAAATTCCATTTCCGTTCTGTTCTTGAGATGACTTGCGTGTTATGTGGTGCTTATCAGTTGGGTTATCTCTAAAATTTTGTAAGTCCAATACGTTTAATTACGTTGTTAAATGGAAATAAACAGAAGAAACAAAATCAATGTAAACTTTGAAAACAGAACCATCACTTTTCTCATTAGTGAAACGAAACTTAAAACATTAAAAGAGCCAGAATGGTCTTTCTGTCCCTCGTCATTATAATTGCCACTTCACAGGATTCAAGTTTCCAAAATTTGTTTTGGTAAACAATCTTATGTCTCTGCAATATGGCCACTTAGATCTTTTTGCCTGCAGCACCCTGGAAAAACTTTAACTGTGCCTTGAAGTTTAACTTTAAGTTAATAATAGAAATTTTATAAGCATAAATACATGCAAGCGCAATAATTGTAAGCTTTAAAGTCAATTTATGTCTAGCACTTATTGGTAAGGTAGAAAAATAGATGACTGTTTATGCAAAGGATCATGAATTTTGGAGATATTTGCCCATGGCAAGTTGTTCATCAAGCCCAGGTTTTTCAAAAGGCGGTTAATGCTATCCACTGGATGAATCACTATCTGGCGGATAGATGATTGGTTTTGTTAACGTTTATCCACTGAAGAACATTTTATCTGGTGAATAGGGTTATCCAGCCTTCGAACAACTGGGGCTAGGTTTTTTGTTAATACTTTAAACAGGAGCCTAAGAAGGTATTGTATTGCCTTGGCAAGCGTTAACCTTCATGCAAACCATAAGTTCTTTTATTAAAACAACAAAAATGAACAACAACAAGTCTTCCGAGGTTGGTGTTGAAAGGAGCGGGCAAAATTATGGTTACGGGCAGTCCAAGTGTCCAGTATTAATGAATCCCTTACTTTGATTTTGGAGAGAAATTAACTTAGTTGTAAGATAGCTTTGTGTGGTCAGAAACAGATTATGAGCTTATTACTGACAAAGTGAATGCCACACAAGTCATGTGGGAGCTAGAGAAAATAGATGGAGTGTGCATAGTACGTCATCTTTATGATCATTAATGCTGTGTTTATTGGCGTCAATCCTTAAACAATGGGCACAAAATGCGTAAACAGCAATCAGCTGAGTAAACATTTAGCTTCAATAACATACACATGTCTTGTGTGGCTAGTCTAGAAATATTTGCAGTTGTTTAATAAAAAATTGTCAGTTCAGATCAAACTGGTTTGATTTATAGGTATTTTAATTGTTTAGGTACCAGTATTATGGTAGCTAGTATAATATAGATCAGCAAAGGTCATTTCAAATCATACTAGTTTAAGATTACTTTACCTGAAGTTCATGTTTAAAAACTAAATGTAACTAGATATATACTGGATGTACTATAAATGATGCCGGGGACAAACATTACAAGTGACTATGATCCAGATGGATAATGCTGTCGACCAGATAAATCGCTATCCTGTGGATAAGCGCTGACATTTAACAAACCACTCTTATCACTGGATGGTGTTTTATCCACAGGATAAGTGTTGTCCATCTCTCGACCAACCCAGGCCTGAGCTGTATATAACATGATACAGATGCAGCAATTGTTTAACAGAACAGTGCAATGATTACAAGCTTGCATTTAGCAATTGACTTAATTGACACTGGTCAGTGAAAGATAATGCTTTGCTGTGAAACTTCATCAAGAAGAGCATTTAGAGTCAGAATAACTGAAAAGAGCTTTTCTAAAAGCAATACATGGCATAATTCTGGTTAACTCTTAATCATTTGTTATCTTCATAATCACTGCTACAGATTAACCTTATATTTTACTGGTTGTATCTCCATTTATATCTCCAGCATGTAGCATTGACAGTTTACACCAAGTATAATTTTTCAACTTAGAGGCATGGAAAAAAATTTCTGTGAAGATCTTGTTGTCAACCACAGCCCTGAAAATCTTGTTTGACATTTAGCCAAAAAAGTAGTAGCTGTTGTGTTATTGCAATAAATTGTTCTGTTCACTTCATTTGGTAATAACTGTACTTTTTATAAACAAAGAGCTTTTGTTGATCAGTAAAACCTTAGTCAGTGAAGTCTTGGGTATAAAACTCAGATAAATGCACTAAATTGAAGTAAACACTTTTGTAGCTGGCATTTTCTGAGAGGACAGACATGAATGTCTTGTGTTATCTCCGCTATCTTTTAGTTTTTTTCTTTGGAAGATCAATATCCTAAAATCCATGAAACATCTCAGTCAGAGCAGGGATGAAATTTTTTGCCCTTTTAATATTATGTACAAAAAAAAATATACTTACAAGTGCAAACAGATTGAACTGACCGGAAATAATAAAACCTTGACCTCAAAAAGAATTAAGGGGCTTGTGCAAGGAATTTCAGTTATATTTGACTTCTGTTTCTTAAAGTGGTAGACAGACTGTTGTGTGTGTGTGATGCATTCAAGTTGTCTTCCAGCCAGTAATATTGTGTTGGAATAAATTAACCATGTTAGCTTAATGCAGCAGAAAATTTCAATGATAACTATTATAAATCAAGTTCAACGTAAGTCAGAGGATCATTAACCTTAATGGCACTTTAAATGATCCACATGGCGAGTTGGCGTCATTTAATTACTACCGTTGCAGACATTTTACAAGGCTGTTAAAATTCTTGTTGTTAGGATATTGGTATTGATTGCTCGCTGAGTTATGGATTATATTGTGCAGGTCATGGTTTGCTGATTGCAATATTTTTGTGTAATATTTTGTTTTACTATTTTAATCATTTGCTTTCTTAGCTTTATTTTTAACTTGGTTTTACATCAGTTTTTGCATCATGTGCATGACAAAGGAAAAAAAAAAAAACTTTTAAAATTTCATCCCAATATTATGATATACCTAGCTTGGGGGATAAAAAGTGAATTTCAGTACATAACTGTGATTCCTGTGATAATATTAATTTCTCATTGCTTCCTCTGCTGCTGAATAAAAAATATCCTAGACAGTAAAAAGCGTAAATGTTCTGGTTTTATTTTGAACTCTGGTGAAAAAAAAGATATAGTCCTGTAATTGTAGTGAAGCAACAATGCCAATATATTAAATGAGTCATTTTTCAAATATAATGTCCTCACAACTATTCGTAGCATTACACTCACAAAACAAAAGAATGTAGGTTAAAAAGAGCTAGCTATGCTTGCCTGTTAAACATGTTGTCAATGAAACAATTAAGAAAACCCAAGATGATCTTATTGAGCTCTAATTTAATTACTCTGCAAACAGTTTCCTTCTGTCATGAAAAGGTTCTCATGTAGTGAGAAACAAAACACTCAAATGCAGAAAAATCACTGTGATATACAGGTTCTGTCGACTTTACAGTCTGGTTTTGGTCCATTTCTCATCTAGAAATAAAATGCCTTCCATTTTCAAGAGATTAACTAACCAGAAAGCCTGCATCAAGCCCAGTTCTTAGTTTATATCCAGGACGTTTTGTGTCCATTTACAACCTCATGTGTATCTCGTAGTTATTTCTATAAGATTTCAATATGATTTCTTGTCATGATATCTCTTACCACTTGCACTCTTTGAGGCCAGAGGTCAGCTCAAATGAACAGTTTATAAAAAAACATGGGAAAAATGAAATATTAATTTTCTTTGAAATGAATAGTGGCTAAAAGCTTGAGCATTACAAACAATGGAAAAAATGCCCGGCTACAAATGACCTGATTTTAAGCAAGCAGTAGCTTTTGAGGATGTCATTTGGGCTTTGTCAAAAAAGCAATATTGATTCCATGTCATTGTTCAAGGACCATGTTCTTCAGCATAACAACTGTTCAAAAATTTTGCTTGCACAGTGGGAAATTGACGTCAAAAAGTGTACCAAATTACCTCTGATGAAGTACTCAGCTGAAAACATCTAAATTCACAACTACAGCAGTTAATTAATTACTTGATAAATTTAAATTTATCAAATAAAAATTGTCGATTTTTCATGGTGTCCAGTGTCTTGCAAATGCCTTCCTTGTAGTGAAAATTATTTTTTTTGACATTTTTGGCTTGATCTAACACGGGAAATTTTGGTCCCTCACATTCTAAATTTTGCCTTAAAGGCAAGTTGTAATGCAGAGCAACGTTCTCTGTAGGAGGCAATAACATAATACCGTCTTGTAATAAATATATTAATAAGAGAAGATTCAGTTGTTTACCTTCAGTTGTAAGATCTTTTCAAGCAACCAATTTTGCTGGGAAAACGCCGTTTAATCGTGTTTCTGCAAATTACCAAGTTGGTTTAAAGCCAGTCTGAATTAGTCCAGTTGATTCCAATTGTGTTAATCCAGGTCAGTGCAGTCCAGTCCAATCCTAATTTTACTATCAGCTTCAGAAAAGAAGTGTCCTCTGTTTCAGGTCAGATGAGGTCGCCAGGAATTCCACACTACTCATTTTGAAATGTGAAAAGCACTTTCTAAATTTTCTTTGTATATTTTGTGAACCCTGGCCAGTGCTGACAACCTCACCATAATATCATTAAATAAAATTAAGGCTCGGCAATGCCATTGTTAACAACCATGTCATTTAGGAATGATTGATGGTGGAAGTGCATTGTAAATATTGTCTTGATAGTTTAAAATTCTTGCCATGAAATGTGATAAATTGTGATGCCATAATTCTCAGATTTAGGCCATCTCATACTTGTATTGCCTTTCTGTTGGGTAGTCTCAAAATATTGAAGGCACAACTTTGCCAAAGCCGAGAAAATATCACTCAACAAGTTATATTATGATCATGATAAGGTCAGCATAGCTGTTAGTGTTTGCATAAGCTTAGCATAAGTCCTAGTTGTAGATCTTATTAATCAGATTCAGTAAAACTTATGAAATCAACATGTCGGAGGTGTTTAAAGAAATAGTCTTTCTTCACTATATTTCAAATAACACTGCTTGGGAATTAGCAAATTATGACCTCATCAGTCTAATATAGCTTCAAAAAGAACAGCTAGCAAAATATAGTTAGTGAGTGTATGGCACAGAATACCTGCTAAGCTAAATGGTTTTGCAAAATTGCATGTTGGAAGAACAAAGGTTCACTCTTGCAAACTATACACCACTGGGTTGGTTAATGGTGATTTTTGTTTAAGTAATACTATTGTGGGTGCAGTTAAAGCTAGCCATCCTGGAAGAGGGAAATATTTATAAACATCTTAGCACAAGTATGTACTTGTAGTTGACATTTTTGTTTTTGCTATGATGTATTAGTCGGCCCTTAAGTGTTCTGACATCAACAATTCTATGAGCTAGCATTTCTGTCTCAAGGTTGTCAGCATCTGCCAGGGCTGCTTGCTGTCAGTAATAATTATTTCGCTGTACTTTGACTGGTTTACAATAGTCTCGGGATTCATGAACTCAAAGGTAATGCCACTAGGGTGAAGTCTGATTTTCTTGAAGATTTTTTTAAAGGAATGTATTATTGTCCTGACCATATCTTGATTGGAGTATGTCCAAGTTTAATATTTTTTGGATGCAATGTGTCCGATGTGGTTTCCAGATTGTTTCTTATGATTTGGCTTCCAAATGCCTGTTTGTTTCACTGTCCTCTTTACTTTCTTGGTACTGTTGAATTCTTGTGATTTGTTCAACTGTGATAATTTACAAGATTTATATTAACTGTAAGTTTATAGCATGACTTTTACTTTACCAGCTCTCTAATATGCTACCAACATTCCATGAGTATTAAGTTAAGTCAAACTTTGTGATTTTTGTAAATCATGTTTTACAGCAATTGGTAAAATGTCTCTTGCTTCAAGCAGCAAATCTAATATTGTCTTTCAAGTCACACTAATCAGTTTCTGAAAATAGAAGCTGACATTGCAAAAAATAGGAATCGCATATATATATATGCCACCAGATAATATTTCATTGTTTTTTGTTGCTGTAACACTGGATAATTATTCTCTTGACTAACTGGTTTTGTTGAGAATGCAGGTACATACAATTAGATATGAAATCGACTGTCCTGAAGTTTCGTATCATCAGTTTGTTTTGAAATTATAATAGTTTGAATTTTGAAGAATAGCGATAAAACTGTGTGGAGTGAATTTTCATGTTTTGATAGTAGAGCAAGCATCCCAACTGGATAAAGTAAGAGGTATTGAAAAAGATTACCAGTACTTTTTTGGTAACAATTATATGCATATTTCCTTTTTGAATTATTTCCAGGTGGTAAGTGAACTTTTACCTTGAACAAATAACTTGTCCAGCCTGAGTCTTCTGTAAGTGATTGACAATGGTTAAAGGAGAGGAAAGCAACACAGGCACTAACAGGAGGAAAAGTGTTGCTTCTGAAGAGGTGCAAGGCAATGGAAGTGCAGACCTGCCCTCTTTAGAAGAATGTCGCTACCTTGACGATCAGGGACAACATATAGATATCGAGAAGCTTCACCACTATCATCATTACAAAACCATCTCTGAAAGGGAACAGTTTGAAGAAAAGCTTCGGAAAGGATTACTCTCTATGAAAGACATTGCAGCGCTGCAAGAACGACTGGCTATGGAGAAAAATGATGACAGAAACGTGTTGGCAGGAATGTCAGACTCTATTGCAATGTCAGGTATGTGCATAGCTGAAAGTTAACATTTTGAAATCATGACTTCAAAGGCGTGTTCAAAGCATAGTTAGTAGAGGAGACTGGTTATGAAAGCTGATGAACATTCCTCTACTAACTATGTTCAAAGCAATTAGTGATTTGGGTTTGAGTGTTGTCCACATATTGTATTTTGTCCTTGAGCAAAATGGCTGGATTTATGAATATGATGGAAATGCCACACAAAGCATACTTCTATATTCACTTTACCAGTGGAATTTTGTTCAAGGGATTTATTTTTTGTCTTGCAGGGCTTCGTAAATCTCAAAGACAGATGTCAGGCATGCAGACTCTTTTAAGGCAAACAGACATCAGCAAAAGTTTGGATAAGTTTCCTGTAAAGTATGACCACAATCCTCGTGAGGTAGGTCACAATTCTGCATGACTTTTGTGTTTCTTTTTATTGAATTTCCTGATTGTGTGAATTCATTTTATTGTCAATCTTAAAGAAGTACTTATGTTATATTCATTCTGGGAGAATTCATACCTTGTGTTGTTATGTTGTTCAATGGTTTGTTGATATGGTAATTTCAGGCATTTGTTGAGTTGGAAGAACTGACAAAGAATGGTGAAGAGATGGAATGGAAGGAAACAGCACGTTGGATTAAGTTTGAAGAGAACGTAGAGGATTCTAACCGCTGGGAAAGCCTCATGTGGCCTCACTAACATTCCACAGTTTGCTGGAACTGAGGAAAGGGTTGGAAAAAGGTATCAGTGAATTGCAGTTTGACTTCAGTTCAATGCTATTCTCAGCAATTCTGACAAGGAATCCCTTCATCTCATAGCTGTCAGTTTCTTCTTCTTACCCCTTCCCCTCCCAAACCTTGTCCCAGGGTCTCACTTCTTACCCCCTTCCCTAGGGGGCAGCATAAAGGAATACCCTAGGTAACATTGTGGACTCCTCCCCTCCTTGAAACCTGCCATGTGGTGTTGTCACTTTCCTTCATGCATCCAGGATAATGTGTAGCCAGGAACTCATTTTGTGCATGCAGTCTAGACATTTGCGAGCTACTGTTTAACTTATAGTGACACAAACTGCACTATACATTAACTTAGGCACTGTGTTGTTGGACTTGGAGAAATTTGACTTACCCAGCATTGCTGAAGCAGTGGTTGAAAACATGGTGATCACAGACCAGCTTAAACAGCAAGACAGCAATAAAGTTCTAGCAGCCTTACTGCTACGTCATCGACATCAGCATCAACAGAGCTCCAAATTGAACCGTGGTGCATCTTCTAAGAAGTCCAAAAAGTTTGGAGTGCGTAACAGTGCAGATAATCTAGGATTAAATGTACATTCAGAGACAGGAAATGGTGTTGTTAGTTTGAAGATTGAAGAACACAAACAGGTTTGTCTGTTGATAATTAAATATTAATTTTCCCTCTGATTGAATTTAAATTACCATTAATTTGTTTGAAATGTGGCCTTCACTGAAAACTTGCTGGAAGCAAAGCGTCTGCAGTGGTCGAAATTTTGCCTGTCTACATTACCTGTTGATTTCAGGTAATTTTAATGGGTGACAGATAAATATATTGATGCCTGTCGCTGGTGACAGGCAAGAAAATCCTTAATTCAGTAATTCAGAATTTATCAATGTCAACAATATTTTCATCTGTTTTCCACCTGCAGTCGTGCTCACTTGTGCAGTTCTCACACAGTAGTTACTAGATCGCTCTATAAAAGTAAGATGAATGATGGAAACTTGGCAGTGCACCTGACAAAGACAGCAAGTGTGACTTGCTTTATTGTGTTTCTTTGCTGATCAAGCGTAAATGAGTTCAGTATTTCAGTTTGCAATTCTCTACCATTTTCTAATGCGTAAACAGTTTGCTAAAGAACTGTTGAATTTTGAAACATGGATGATGAAGAGCAATAATGTACTAGTTAGTATTCAAGTTCAATGAGAAATGGACAGTTGGGCACCCGTGGTTGTAGTGAAAATTCATATAAAATAATATTGTTCAAGTTGGATGTTGGTGGACACAGGTGGAAAAATATTCTGCCTGTCACTAGCCACAAGTGTGGAAAAAATAATTGACTTTCTAGAATGTACCATTTTGGATGTTATTACCAGTATGCCACATGGTCACACTTTTGTTGTGCAACAAAATGACTATCATCAATGATGAAAATAGTTGCATCCATGTCCCATCATGGATTAATATTTTGTCACACAAGAAAGTTCAAAATGGGTATTTTTTCCAGAAAATTTGTTTGTAATGTTAACTTTCATTTCTAATGGACATCAGGATCCACTTGCTCTTGAGTCTGCTGTGGACGAAAATGAAAACAGACAAGAATCAGATGTCAAATCAAGAATTCCTGAGGGAGCAGAAGCTACAAACGTCCTTGTAGGGACACTGGATGAGCTGGAACATCCTGTGCTAGCATTCGTCCGCCTTGCCAAGGGATGTCACTTAGAGCAAATGACAGAGGTGTCCATTCCAGTCAGGTTCTTGTTTGTCTTACTGGGTCCGAGTGACAATGGAGAATTGTACCATCAGATGGGTCGGTCTATTGCCACCTTAATGTCAGATCAGGTAAGCTTTTCATTTTATAGTATTGTAGGTGCATATATTTACTGTTAGTAATTCCAGCTGTTAATAATGGTTCAGTATGGAAAAAGCTCTGAATTTTCCTTAGAAAATGTGTGTGAACCCTTAATAAAGGTACATGCTACGTAGGTCCTCTCTACTATTCAAGCCATTCCTCCCCATCTTACTTCATTGTAAGTTTTTGTTTTGGAAAAATAATAGGATGAAGCTAATGGAGTAATAAAAAAAATTATGAAGACAACTATGACTAACACATCAGTAAATAGATCACCTCCTGCTCAGAGAACACTTTCAGTTGAACTAAACGACCTGATTATTAATTAACAATTAGATTATTCGCTCGAGATTTCTATGAGGTGATAGTTGATGAGGCTGAAGGCCGAATCAACTATCACCTCATAGAAATCTCGAAAGAAAAATAATCTAATTGTTTTAGTTGAATTCTTACTAAAATTTACTTTAAATAACGGTTTCCAATTCTTTCTCGACGTATTATTAAACTTTGTGACCAAAAAAAATATTGCTCGGATTGAATTGGCATTTAAAACTTAAGTTGTATATGGGTGCGCATAATTTTTTTCAATAGTTTCAACTTTTTTAAAGTTAAGAAACAGTAAATGTCCTTCGATAAGTCTTCTCAGGAATTTAATTATCCATTTTCACCAAAACTTTCCCCCAAAGCTTTGGCAAAACCATAAAACGCCGCTATTTCGTAGACTAGCTCCAGCCACTGCACACTAACGGCTGATAGTGTGCAATGGCTCAGCCAATCAGATTACAGCATTTGCATTAGTATACCAGTAGAATTCTACTAATGAAGAATATATTTAGGTTAGGTGAATGATGTTGATAATTTTTCAGGCTTTCCATGATGTTGCCTACTGTGCAGACTCCCGTGAAGAACTTCTTGAGGCCATTAATGAGTTTCTTGTGGACACTGTGGTATTACCGCCAGGCAATTGGGATCGTAGTGTGCTGTTACCCATCCTCATTGCTCAAAGCAGAGCTATTGCTATCAGGAGAAAAATGGCCAAAGCTGGTAAGGATGTTACTCATTGGGCTGTATTCTTTAAAACATTGTGATGTGAGCTGTTGTGAACACAATGCAGCATTGTCTTGTCAAAATGTGTTGGCACCTGACAATTTTAACTTTTGTGGTAAATTATTTGCTGCCTAATATGTGATGGAGTTCACTAAGCCTGCCAAAACGGCCATCCTTCTTCACTCCCAGTGAATAAAACTATGCCTAAAGCCACAAATCCCTTAAAGTTTTATCTATACAAGTCTGAACATTTACACCTTGCTGATTGCATCCACATTTGTAGTCATGAGTGCTTTTTCAAACTTAGAATAGACCTCTTTACATTTCAAATGAGTGCCTGTGTGTTCCATTAGGTCTTTAACCTTAACTTAATTTTTGTTTTTGCAGCTTCATCCTCGCATTCTGAAGGGGATTCTGCCTTAGCTCGAACAGGCACCTTTTTCGGAGGGCTGTACCAGGATGTCAAACGACGGGGCAAATTCTACATCAGTGATTTCAGGGATGGCTTCAATCTGCATACCCTGTTTGCATCTCTTTTCCTTTATTTTGCTTTTTTTGCAACAAACGTTGCATTTGGAGGTCTCTTAGAAGACAAGACAGGTGGCGAGCTTGGTGTCACAGAAGTGATTTTTGCAGCCTCTGCATGCAGCATACTGTTTGCGCTATTTGCAGGGCAACCTGTGATGATTATAGGTGCTACTGGTCCAATATTGGTCTTTGAACAGAGTATATATGAGGTAAATATTGACTTTGACAATAACCGTATGATTTAAAAAGTGGTCTTCACCCTACCCTTCCTTACCAGGAGCTGTATACAGGAAATAGGTCAAGAAGGGGGTTAACACTAATTTGAAATTCAGATATTATCTTTAAGTTTACTTATTTCACTGCAAGTGCCTTGAGTGATCTTGTATTCCACAAAAGGGGTTGAGAATGGTAAATGCAAGACTTTGGGGATAGGCGACACAAGCCTTTTTCTTTTTAAGCCCCAGACACTTTCAATTTAAAATTGCCAGAGTAAGAGGGCAGGATTCAGAGCCACCTTAAATTTTTGAAAATTTAAGGTTGCCTTGAACCCCACCTACAAAAACATAGCGACAAGGTCTTTGCACCCATTGTGCTTACATGATGCAGGCCAATAATTATGCTTTCATATTGCTTGCCTATGCTACTACGCAATAGTTACAATTATGGCAAAATCAAGGACAACAATTCAGACAAAATTAAATTTGTATGTTACATACGAGTCTCAGCACACACTTAAGTCATTGAGCTTGTTTCTTTTTGTCAACACTACCTCAAATTGAATAATAATTATTGAATATAGCATAAAATTTGTAATTAAAAAATGTAAAAAGATAAATAATCCATCATCGTTCACGTTCTCCTCACAGTGTAGAACTTAGCATTTCACGTTGTTGTTTTGCAGAGGATAGTTAAGAAATGTTCCATGAATTATACACTGTAACAAATTAATGTTCTTGGTCATTATTCTTCTCATTAAACCTTTAGTCTAGCGATATTGTTGTTGCCATCATGGTTTTCTCAAACTCCCTAATGTTGTATACAGCACTGCAGCCAGGGAGGAGAATTCCTACCAAACTCAGAACTGAAAGTTTAAAAGCTTCATATACTGTGTGATTTATCTTTCAGTTTTGTAAGGCATATGATTTGGAGTTTCTTACCTGGCGATGTTGGATTGGTTTCTGGGTGATGATCATTCTGTTCGGTGTGGTGGCTTTAGAAGGCTGCTTCTTGATCAAGTATTTTACTCGGTTTACTGAGGACATATTTGAGCTGCTCATCTCGGCGATCTTCATCTATGAGCCAATTGCAGTGTTGATAAAGGTGAGGGCTTTAAATTGGTTCAGCACAAGTTATTTTAATTTGCTTGATTGCAGCATCTAATAGCCTGTGTCACAGACAACCCATGCCATATTTAGGATTTTGTGACCTCTGCGCCACTCCATATTTTTCATGCTGTGCCCTGGAAACATCATGTACATAGATTTGATCAGGTGACATGAAACAAATTACTGGACTGTACATATGTAAATCTGCACAATGTTTTGAATTTTGCATTTTGAGTTAAGTTTACTAATACAGTTGTTAGCCAAATATTGTATGCATGCAATATGAATCTGAAGTAACATTGTACTCTAATAATTGCAGCTATTCAAAAAGAATCCTCTTAACAGATCAGGATCAGGGAAGGACTATGGAGGAGTTGAGGTCAAAGGAGAACCAAACACTGCTCTCCTGTCCACCATCTTGGTGTTAGGAACTTTCTTCATAGCTTTCTACATGCGCAAGATTAGGACAAGTCATTTTTTGGGGAAGAGGGTTTGTGCACGATTTTGTTTTTTTGTCCTCACTCCCGAACAGTTGTTTCAATAAAAGACGGTTACCAGCGGTCTACCGCTGCCTGTAGGACCCCTTACCGCCGTCTGTTTGGATTTCATTAATGAAATTAAACATGACATTGTTTAAAAAAAGCAAATTCAACAACGAAAACAACCAATGAAGTTTTTAAAATGTTACATAAACAGCACGCTTTTTGATGCCCAGAACGCTGGAAAGCGCATTTCCGAGCTTCTAGATTTCAAATTTTTCTGGGGGGCATGCCCCCAGACCCCCCCCCCTCCCTAAGGGAAAGGGGGCTTGTGGCACTTTTGTGATCTCATCCGCCTATTACACCTTCAGTGGCCGCTTGTAACTAAAGTTATTGAAACCCCTGCTCTCGAACCCCAGTAGCATATCGTTTTATCCAAGTCAGTTGGGTACAGATCACGCTGTTGATCTAATTTATGCTAATGCTGCATGTTCTTTGCTGGGTTTGTGAGGGGTGGAGTGGGAAGAAGGGAAGGAGAGTACTCACAAGCTATTACAAGATGAAAGAACAAGTCACGGCTGCCACAGGTCATAGTAGGAGAAAAAACCTTGAAAAAAAACTTTATTTCTTAAATTATAATGGTTCTTGGGAGGGTTTCTTCGGGTGGTCTGCTTTGTATGGGGTCTCCAACTCTTTTGTAGACTATCCTTATGGCTCTGTTTATTCCTTTTTCGTCTCTCACTTTTTCTTCCTTTCACTCTATTATCTTTATATTTTTCTCTGCTTTCTTTTTTCCTTTTCTTTTCTCTAACTTATATGACTTATATCATTGCTATTTTTTATTATTGTATGCACTTCTTTTATGCCAGTAAATCAGAATAAAGAATAAAGAAAGGTCAAGGAATTTTATTTTGAGTCTGGGAAAATTGTTATTTTGAAGAGAGAAAAGTCTGGGAAAATTGAAGTAATTGAACACAGCTGGAAGAAACATTTGGGGTCAGTGTGATGCCAACAATAGCAATATTTTTCCTTAATGAAGAAGGTAAATTTGTTGAAAACTAATCAGTGTTATAAATGAATGAGTGGCTGCTGGCTGTGAACTGTGAAACTGTATCAAGGCAAGGTGACTTCTATGTATTGAGAGAAAGCCCTGTTTGGACCTAATGGCACCTCACGAGCTCTTTGGAAGTGCTGCGTGCCTACATTCATGATTTTGGTTATTTTCTTATTCCAGACCAGAAGACTCGTCAGTGACTCTGGTATTGTCGTAGCCATGTTAATTATGGCTGTGCTGGATTTTTCTCTTGAAGACAAAGTCATCACAGAACACGTGTCTATTGACGACCCATTGACAGAAGGCTTCAATCCAACACAGCATCCTAGCAGAGGCTGGTTTATCAATCCTGGCGGCATGAACAAAAGCATGTCTATGGGCTGGATTTTCGCAGCAATAATTCCAGCTTTTTTTGTTGGTATTTTGCTGTTTATGGAAACAGAGATGGCTGGGGTGCTGTTGAGTAAGAAGGAACACAAACTGGCCAAAGGCCCAGGATACAATCTAGACATGTTTGTAGTGGGCATTTTGACGTTTGGCTGTTCTCTTCTTGGTCTGCCATGGATGTGTGCAGACACTGTACGCTCGGCATCGCATGCTAATGCTTTGTCCATCTACAGTACCTCCCATGCTCCTGGTGAGAAGCCACATATTATTGAAGTCAAAGAGCAAAGGATTTCAAACATTATCATTCATCTCCTTACAGGTGAGAGAGACTACTCAGTTCATTTTCATTGCTTCTCTTCTTTTGATGCGTTTCTCTAAGGCTTCTGTCAGTACCCGAATGCTAAACGTTTCCTAAAGTTTATTCTAAAAAAATGTTTTTATCTATGTAACAGCTAAGTAATTTTCATTGTGTAAACCTGAGAAGATAAGAACGGAGTCTACTTAAACTGTTTTTAAACACCTGGTGAAACAGTCTCCTTTCAGACTTGATTGCTGATTGCTTTTAAAGTTAAATTTTATAATGTGGACAAACATATAGTTAATAGCAGTTCTTAGTTGCCTGTGGTTTTATACTTAACAATATTATTTTTCCTTGAAGATGTTAGGTTCTTTGCTATTCTGTAAATTCAAGATAAAATTAAGTCATGTATTGTACTGTATGTATATTACAAAACAGTAGCTTGCCTCAGCGCCTGACAATCTGTCGATCATCTGTGATGCTATTGCAGGGTTATCCATTCTGCTTGCTCCAGGACTTCATCTTATTCCCATCCCAATCTTTTTTGGTGTTCTCCTTTACCTTGGTGTTGTGTCAATGTATGGCCTGCAGATGGTGGACAGATTCGTGATGCTCTTCATGCCGGCTAAACATCATCCCGATGTTTCCTACGTTCGAAAGGTACATTGTTTACCCGGGGTACTCCCAGAAATATTGGGTAGGGGTTTGCGGCCTGATTGCCAAAACCATTACCCTATTTAAGATCAAAATCTGCGATTTCTCCTACCCTACTTATGACCTGACCAAATACACACAAATTTGACACTCCATTTAAGACCTGACACTTAAATCAATACGTTGTTTCAGGCCTTCCTTATGGAGCGGTTGTCAATTGAGTGTCGTAAAACCAAAACCAAAGTAATTACTCCAGCCAATCACAAAGAAAACAGACAATACAGTGAACCAATCAAAACTCGAAGTAATTACAGGCAGCTGACGCAAAGCGCGGGAAAATGCATGCGAACGCGTCACGATTGGTTTTGGTTGTACTTCCGATTGGATGAAAAAGTGGCGCGAATTTTTTGAGCCAATCATGTAGCGTAGAAAGTGAAAAACCGATTACTTTTCGACACTCAAATGAAAACCGCTATAATGAGTTCCTTAGTTAAAGGTATTGTGAAGCGCTTTTGTTGATAGTCTTATCGATAATGATGAAAAAGTAGCTTCTTCTAAAAACGTACCCAATTCAAGATCAGACTAAGTAGAGTATAAAAGCCCTAGTATGGGTACTGCGTAACACCCGTGAAATAGGTAATGATAACCGTGGGGACTCCCAAGTTTCCTTTAAAGGGGTAATAGCCCAGGGGGATTTGGTGTATCGGCAGTATTGCCTACCTCCGGCACCCAAACGTATTATAAAAACCGTACCCTGTTTGAGGCCAAAATGGCTAAATTTCTGACGAAAACGGCTAAAAAATCATAACCTTTGAGGCTGCACATACCTACATAGCCCAAATTCAAACATGATAGGTCCGCAGTGCATGAAAACGACTACAGCTACAAAGCCCTTACCATGTAATAACGAGTATCGGTACTCCCCGTCATTGGAATACTACATACTTCATGGGACGAGAAAATTAGGTAAGACACAAATCGAAAGTGACAATGAACGATATTTAAACCTTTAATTTGTTTCGAATACATCTTTTGATAGTTATCTGATGCCCCCCCCCCCTCCCCCCTCCCTCAATGTTGTGCGGTTGTTGTGGTTTGTACAGTCTTAAAGATGGCAGGGGTGATGGGGGTCGGAGAGGGAGGACGGGGAAAGTTCCCTAAGATGCTAAAAGATATAATCTTACAGTGAATTGTACAGTGGAACCTCGATTTAACGAAGTCGCTGGGGACCGGCCAAATTTGTTCGTTAAATAGAGGGTTCGTTATATCGAGGTCATAGTTAATGATTGATTTGTAACACAGGTGACTTCTGTGGAAATACTATGGTGCCAATGTCTATAGCATATAATAAGCCATTGACTGAAAGGTTGCCGTCTCTTTACCATAAGAATTACAGGATTTATTGACTCTTGATCTGTTCAGCGTTTGTCTTTCTGTCGCGTTATGACATTGTAGTTCGTTATATCGAGGTAGATTTTACGTTTGGGTTTCCGGATTATGTTCGTTATATCGAAGAATTCGTTATATCGAGGTTCTATTACATACATTTTACTGTAACTGTGGCCGGGACATAGAATATCGTTCGTTATATCGAGGACTTCGTTAAATAGAGGCTCGTTAAATCGAGGTTCCGCTGGATTAACACTTCTGGTCCCATTGTTCATATGTCGCGACAAAACAAAACAAAACAAATACTTTTCCGAGACCAGCGAGTACATCCCCTCCGTACGAGAAGAAAATAAACCTACCGACAAATTCTAAATCTATAGATTCTTGTTATGTGAATGTTTCGTTTTCATATTTGTTCAGGTGAGAACCAGAAAGATCCACATCTTCACCATAATTCAATTGCTCGCCTTGGCTTTCATTTTGGGAATTAAGTTGTCTGCTCTTGCACCATCATTTCCATTTTTCATCATCTGCCTGATTCCACTGCGCAAGTTGTTAACAAAGTTCTACACCGAGCACGAAATGGAGGAGGTATGTTAATTGTGATATATTGAATAGAGTGTTTTGATTGGTCATAAAGGTATGCTGATTATGTTTTTGACTCTAATCTACAAAACATCATCTGATTGGTTGAAGGGGCATTCCGATTGTTTAGATGAACTGAATCTATCATGAAGTTTGAAGGTTGAAGTTTATTTATTTCATAAATACATAGCGGTTAAAAAACTGAATTGCATATTTACTTACATAATAAAAATGGTAAAATTACACTAATTATTAACTATCTATTTGTTCAAGTGGTCCACTCGGCTAAAAAGGGAAAAACTAAGCCGAGTTCGCTTTAAGACACGATGAGATAAAAAAAAACTATTCTTAAAACGGTCGGTTGTGAAGCGTGGTACATTGAAAGGTCGCGTGCGCCTTAACAAATGTGTAGTTTCGTACATTGCTGGTAGTAATTTATAAAGGCGGTGATTGTTGTCATTTGCAATCGTATCGAAAAGTGTCTCGCATATTTCGTCATGATGGATGGCTAATTCCTTAAAGTTCATAATATCGAGGGCCTCATGATAGCTATGACCAGGACAGATGATGGACATTGCTCTCTTCTGTGCATGTTCTAATTCTCGCATTAAATATTTAGGCAAACTGTAGTGAAAAACCGGTACCGCATAGTCCATGATTGATCTAATACAACTGGAGTAAAAGAGCCCTAGATCATTTATGTTTTTTTTTCCACGACCCCCTGGGCTATTGAGTTTTAATTTTAATCGTGCATAAATAAAGGTTGTCTCTCTGATTCCTTCGTTTTAATCAATCAAGAAGGCAACAGTACACGACATACCCCTCTAGATGGAACTGGCCAGTTCATCATGGGTCCCCCAGTATTTCTTCTTTTGTCTTCTTCATTTACTGATGTTATTCATGTTTCGTTTGACAGCTTGACAATTCAGAATCCGAAGATGAGGACAGTGACTATGATTGATTTTTCATCGCACCTGCTGTGACTGTCACCTTCACCTTCGAAGACAGATCTGCGTGACTTTGATTACGTAACTGGCAATGCGTGACTTGCGTGACATTGAGACCACAATGTGCCGTTGTACATGGAAAGAAGCGTGACATTTTTTATGTTCAGCATGACATTTTCAGCTTATCTCGTACAAGCTGTTAGTCATGTAACACTTCACGATGATGTTTCTTGACATTTTACTCGCCTGTATCTGAAATTTATGTATTGTGAAAGAAATTTTGAGTGGAATACATGGCTAATTAACAATCATTCCTTCGTGCTAGTTGAAAATGAGATGGTAGATAGCCAACGAGGCGCGCGCTATAATCATCTCATATCTAACAAGTGCGAGTGGAATAATTGTTTTATTAAAAACTCCCCAAAAATATAGAAAAATAAACTAAAACAAAAATAAAAACGCCCCCCAAAATTACGCGCACGCTTTCCAGACTTGTAGAGCATGGTATAATAGCTCATAACCCATAATGGCTGAGCCAATGAAAACTCTTGAATTGTATTATCCACTGATCCAGTTTTTAACATCTGGTAAACAGACTTCGAGCAAGATTGCGGGAACACATTGTGACGATTTTTTTATTGCTCTCTAACATTATACTACAGCACGTTTGGGATATTTAGTATTTAGTATTTTTACACCAGATTATTTTTGAATTTCAGAGTAATTTTCTATTATAAATGTCACATTTCCGTATTTAAAAGTAACACTTGTTACAATATCAACTAACACGCACTTAGAATGAGTTTTTTTTCTTGTACAGTTTTCTATTTTAGGTGAGCTAAGATTTTTTAAAACGTGTTGTTAAAAGGGGCTTTGTCACGGGTTGGATGTCTTGAAATGTGTAGCCTAAAGTTTTTAAGTTGATCGTTTGTAATCCGTGTTAATCTTCTCCATCCTTAACCATCCTTGTTCCTTAACGGTTTATTATTATCTCTTTGGTGTTTTTTATTTGTGTAAAGTATTACTAATTTTCATGTTTCATTCAGTCTAAAGGTAATATTGTCAGTGGGCAAAATACCGTGACTAAACCCTCTTAATTCTTTATAGCACTGTTAGCTGCAAAGAATAGCTCTTGTTTATAGCACTGCAGAGATTTTTTTAAATTCTGTTTGTTGTTGTCAACGAAGCAAGTTACCTTTTGTAGAACTTACATTTTTGTGTAATTTTTCTCCTTTAAGATTTTAAATTCAGTCGATTGCCGTAATGTTTTTTATCAAATTTCATCTTATCCTCAAGTTTTAGCAGTTTTGAACTCTGAAGGTATGCGGCAACCTAAATATTTTTTTACGTTTTGTCAATACTTTCAGTTATTAGCTAACAACTGAAATACTTTGAAACTTTTAAAAAGAGGGTTTCCACAAGTCAGGAAATTGTCAGGGAAAAAATTCCTTCAAGGTCCGTGAAAAGCCAGGGAATTTTATTTTATGTCAGGAAAAATTGAAGAAAAGTCAGGGAAAATTAGAATCATTGAACACGGCTAATTTAATTAATGCCATTGAAGGCTAGAAGAAACATTTTCGGTCACGTGTAATAAGGAAGGAAACTTATTAACTTTAATGAACGAGTAGGAGTAGGCTGTAAGTCGAGGCCAAAAGCCGCTTCTTGATCTGACATTCTGTATTTATTTGGTCGGGGAAATCTTATTTTTACCAGGGAAAAGTGATGGGCTTTTGAAAAGTGATGCCTGTGGTAACCATGTAAAAGGGTAATACACATAATAAAGGTTACGTAAGCGTGGTTGCTGTGCTATATCAGGGCGTCGGTGAAGTCTGGAGACGAGCTAAGTGACCCATCAGGCCGGAGCTTATCCCTGTTATTGTACAGCGACTAGAAGAATTCCTACTCCCCCCTCAATGGTATGCTAGTCCATTGCAGGGTTAGCCCCCTCCCCGAGCATTAGTTCACCGCAAGAGAAAATGACCCATTCATTTTCTATTGTTCGCCGGTATCCATTTATACACCTGGGTGGAGAGAGAGACTGTGAAAGTTAAGTGTCTTGTCCAGGAACACAACGCAATGTCCTCGGCCTGAGCTCGAGCCCAGACTGCTCGATCAGGAGACAAGCACACTAACCCGCCGTCACCGGGCGTACGCGGATTAAAAAGT